>SJYO01034137.1:29496597-29572184 GCA_006410555.1 Capra ibex | reverse complement strand
TATATATATACATATATATATACCTTTAAGAGATTTATTGAGTGTCTCTTTACGTCTTTGATTGGTAATCACCTTTGTAGTTCTTGATCTCAGAATCTTACAGTGTCTACTTCTCTACTATATCCAATTGTACACGTAACATGGCTATTTCTTCGACTCCCGTTTTATCCAATTACCTGAACAAGTTCCAATAAGGGTTCGAAACAGGGGTCAAGACAGTATCAGAAGAACTTGGTGACGACGTTATGAAGTCTGTCCAGTCGTTAAGTTCTGAGTCCGAGTCTAAAATATATGAAAATCTGGTTACCCTCGATACTCTTTGGTTCTCACTGTGTATGAAGTTCTTCTTGTCTTCTTCATTTAATATTCCTTTCGTGTCAACTCGTACCATTTGCTGTGGACAGTTGTCGTTTCCCTTGTACGTGAGTAGACGGTACTGTGGTCCTTTACTTTGATGTCACTTTCTGTTGTCACAAGACGTCCACGACAGCAGGATGGACCAAGAGGTCCCGTGTGTCTAAGACTGAGATGTTCAGACACTTACGTCGTCTCCACTTTCACCCGGAGGTAAAGATTAGGAATATCTGGGGGTGGGTGAACGTGGGACAGATTTAGAGATCTACATGATTTTACGACCCTATCAGATTATCCTTTTCTTTTGTAAGTGGGCGACTTTTTCTATGACCGTTCACTATTCCCTTAGAAATTGAGGGACGTTAGATCTGTATATCGTGGTGGGACACACAAGAAATTGTGAGTTTATTTCCCGTTTAGATCTTCCTCTTAACTTCTATGTGTTCGTAATTTTGGACAAAGATCCTACGATCCGTTTTAATAATTTTGTTTCAGGGGAGTGAGTATTATTAGTACAATACTTTGATATTTGTAATTTCTTGTTATCCTAGAGAGAAATCGTGACTATTGAAATACCCTCGTCTCTGGATGAAAAGGAATCGACTTTGGTGAATCATAGTCTCTTGAATTTATTTATGTGTCTCGACGTGTCGGAGTGGACTTCTCCAACAGTCTCGATTCTTTTATCGAGTCGATCGGTCACACAAGTGGCGTGACAGAGGGAAAACATCACTGAAGTACGTAACTCCGACTATAAATCGTTGACGTAATGTCTTATTCGTCGGAACTATTTCTAAGGTTGTGTATCATTAAAGAAAATTTATAACCTCGAACTTTTCGTCATTTAAGAACAATAGAAATTTTTAGTAAAGATACTTTATGGAGTATGGGAATCCTTTACTCCGTTTACACGATAACGACATACGATTTAAAAATTGATGGTGTCTGTTTATCCAGTGGGTAAAGAACGAGAAAAGTTGATTAGAGTCACCCGGAGACAATACCTTCCTTTACTCTACCTCTTAAACACTGACTCGTTGCGTATGAAACCAGGGGACTTTACCTACCTCCACTGAATTAAAAGAGTGTCGTCATACCCCCACAGTTAATCTTTACTTCCTTTCCAGTTTCACTCTTTCGTCTTTACTAATTTTATTTCCCTTGTAATTGGACTCACGGTCTCTGAGTAGTGACTTCGACTTTTTCCTTCATCCGACTCACCTCCTCCTTGGTCTGCCCTTAGTGTAATTATAATTTGTCCTTCCCTGATGTCCTCCCGTCTCACACCTCCTCCTCTGCTTAGGGTTCTTCGCGTTTGATTTAACCCTTTCGAATCTAAGAAGAGACTTATAGAGATTGATAATATTTCTGTAATCACTTTCATTTTCAGTGAGTCAGTACAGACTGAGAAACGCTGGGGTACCTGACATTAGGCGGTCAGAGGAGACAGGCACCTTAAGAGGTCCTTTCGTATGACCTCACCCAACGGTAAGTGAAGAGGTCCCTACCTTGGGTCCAGAGGGTGTAATGTCCGTCTAAGAAATGACAGACTCGGTGGTTCCTTCGGGTATTTACGTGATCATTAAAATTTTCCCTCCGACCTTCCATCCTCCCTCCTTCCTTTCTTCCTTCCTTTCTTCCTTTGCTTTTCATCGATGACAAAAAAGAAAATTACCATATAAAAGATCTGGAAGGAGATTCGTAAGAGGGGGGTTTTTAGGAAAAAGATTAGACGAAGAGAGGTTCGGGGTCCGGGGAACGGGACGGAGTTGTAGATCTAAAGTCCGTAATCTCTTTACTGGGACACTGGTCTTTACAGTAATCTTCATTCTCATAAACAGGTCCACGAGACCAAGACCAGTCGAAAGGACGAAAAAAGGTGAGAGGAATAAAAGTAATCTCCCAGTGTATGGATTTTTGAGTTCGACGTCGGTTTCGGCATTTGTAAGGACTGTCAATAGTCCACTTCGACCTCACAGTTTCGGGATTTCCCTTCTCGTCCCTCTCGTTCTTACGTTCCTCCACCACCCCACCTACCTCCTCCTACACGTCCTCATCTAGGGTGTGGAAGTCTGGTATCCATAATACAAGTGTATGTACTCTATCTGAACTCATTTTTAGGTAGATGACAATTTTTATCAACATTAACAAGTTTGACTACTTTCAAGATACCACCAGTTAGACAGAAGAAAAGGTTACAAAACAAAACAAAAAACAAAAAAAAAGAGTGAGAGACGGGGGTTCAACTAAAGTAGGACCTAATAGAAGATATGTTTTTCCCCCTTTATTTTCTTGATTGTTACAAGGAAGGGAGGAAAATTATGGGACGAAGGGACCTTTTAAGAGTCTTTTACATAAGTCAAAGAGTACAGGAGTTAGGTACAAGATTGGAGATAATTGAAGAGTTCGGAATTGTTACTCCAAAGTTGTGGTAGTAAGGTGACGTTGACGAAAACGAAGTCTAACATAGTAGAGAAGAGTCCGGAATGGGTTGGTTGGGGAAGTTGTCATACCACTATAGCTGGTACGGGAAAAAGAACTGTGAGTAAGAATGAACGACAGGTATGACAGGAAAGAAGACCGAGTACAAGATAGAGAAACTGACTATAAAGAGTCAGTGAAGGTCCTGAGGAGAAAGTGTGGTGGAGAGTCATAACTTCAAGACATCTCAGGCCGTAAACAAAAGAAGAAGTGAGTGAAGTAAGAGAGTCAGGGTTTGTTTAAGAAACCCTATTAAAGTAGGTTTATCACTATCTTTCTACTAAGTTTTTAAAATTCAAGATGTAAGTCAATCCTGTTACAAGTCTCCTTTTTCTTTTGGTAGAAAAGGACACTATGAAAAATTATTCACCTATTTGAAAAGGGACCTTCGATTAAACGTCCAGAAGACAGGGTAAATTAACCGGTTTTGACCTAGTGTACAGTTGTTTATAAACAACCCAGTCACTATCTTTTCTTAGTACTTTAAAGACACTACTGATTACAGTTAGTAGAACTCTTCCCTACTAGAAACAGTCCCAGGATCGTCCTTTCAAATTATTTCCTGTAAAAAGAATTCACATTGGTTCTACATCCCATTGGTGTTCTTTTGTATATTAAAGGATGGAGGTGCTTCCTCCGTCATTCCAAACCGTGGGAATCTACATTTGCCCCTTTTTCCCTCTTTCAACCCCTCCCAACCCCATTTTAGAGACTCACCTATACATCACAAACTGTGTTAACAACAACTACGTCAAACAACTAGAACACTACTAAAAATTACAGTAGGACATAGATCGTTTACCTACCTGAGATAAAAATCAAAATTATCAAACACCTACACACACACACACGTGATACGAACATACTAATATAGTAGATATTTATGTATGACAGGTACGAAAGTGAGATAATGTGGAATAAAGAAAAGGATTTTAATGACTTTACTGGTTTTAGAGACACGGTATAACTTTTCACTGTCATTATAGTCCATGTACTGAAATAAGGTTGAAATTATCTTACATAATTACAGATTTAAAAGAGGTAATACAAACGATAAAAGACGTCCAAAGATGATCTATTGGAGTAGTAGAGAAAAGACAAGGGTCACCGAGAAGAATCAAATTAGGGAGTAATAGAGAGGGGTTCTTATCACGTTATTGACGGATTGATTAAATAGACTAAGATCGGAGTAGGGAGTGTTTAAATATAAAACGTAACACTAGTTCAATTATAAATACTTTATATTTAGACTACTACTGAGATATACGAATAAGTCATCGGCACGTTTTACATATCTTGTGTGTTCGGATTCAAGGACTTCTTCCAGTTGAGAAGTACAATTTGTCTTGAAGTAAAATGTATTGAAGGACAATCAATCTTCTCATATACCAGAGTCGTTTTACTCTTATGAAATTACAAATGGTCTGTTCAAGGATACGGGGAAAGTTCTGATTTAGGAATAATGGGCAGTGTTTATTGTCAGACTCTACCCGAAAGTAATTCTGAAGAGAAGGGTTGAAAAGGGTTCTTATGAGGGACGGAGGTATAGTACAATATGAACGTAGTGGATACATAGTGTTTTAAAGATGAGGTGACGACTGTTTTAAGTCAAGAGTTTCCTAGAATACAACACAAGAATATATTTTCTTTGACACTAATAAAAGTCAGAATAACTCTATATTAACTGTATACAGTAACGATACAAATTCCACACGTTGTATTGCAAAACCGAATGTATATATCACTTTACTAATGGTGTCATTTAAAACACTTATAGGTAGTAAAGTATAACTATGTCGTTTTTCTTCTTGATTTTCTAAAATAAAGAGGAACACTACTTTTGAGAATCCTAAATGAGAGGATTGTAGAAAGAACGTATGATATGTTGTCACAATTAATATCAGTATTACAACATGTAATACATGGATCCTGAATAAATCAAATATTGACCCTCAAACATGGAAAACTGGTCTTTCGGACACTAAAACTACACATTTCCTTAACTTTTCATTGACGTCGGGTCGGTACTCGACCTCTCTAAAGGGAGGAAGTAAAGTGTCACTCGTCGTGTCGAAATCCAATGTAAGCTGTAGAAACCAGAATAAAACGTGTTGTCGGACAAAGATGTAATTCCATAAAGTGTTAGCAGAAAACTTACAGTTCAAAGATATTATAGTTGTATAACTGTAAAGGTGTTGTTCGACACAAACCAGTCCGGAGGACATAAAAGTACATACACAAAGGGTACGGACTGGATAAGAAGGTAGACTTTCGGACAAAGAGAAAGTTTACAGTCAAGGATACAGTACAGAAGGTGCTAGAATGTTGGGGCCTCTCGTCTCAAAGGAAATAGACGTATTAAAGAGATACAAAATGTGTAAAATGACATGAAGGAGGGAAGCTGATAATGTATGTTGAACCGTGTGTCCACTAAACGTTATCTAAAACTACTTATTAACTTACACACACAACCTCCGTGTCTGGGTCGTGTCAAGAACCGTACAGTAGTCACAAGACATGCATCAATGAGGAAGAACTAAGTCATCCGTTATCATCGTCCTGAGAGAGTGGGTTACAGTAGGCTTCCTCTGGCGGTTCTCCTGGAAGTCTCCGTTTCGTCGGAGTCAATGAGTCCCTCTGTGGTTTGACCCAGTACCTTTACAAGTCAAGGAGTAGTAAGAGATGTAACACCCGTAGAACCCGTACTCTTATTCCTTCGAGTCAAGTCAAGACTACGAAAGTGGTGACGAGTCCAGGAGAGTAAAACCTTAGTAGTTTAACCTCCTCTATTCTCGACTTTCGTCTATTACAATGGCCGGACTCTTACTCCGACCTCCCACCGGACTTGTTATTATAACACACCCTCCTACACCCCCGGACCTCTTCGATCGTTCTCGATTCCCTATTTGAAAGATTGACGTGATCGAAACTTTATCCTCTTCGTTATCGGTCAGTGAAATGATCTACTTCACACGACTTCACGGAGTAAATTAATAGTGTTGTCCGGACGTTTGAGTTACAATAAGGGTAAAATATCTACTTCTGGAATCCCGACTCACTTTAATTGAGAAAATTACTTCCAATATATCTATCATTGAAAGATCCGGTTCAACGTTTTAATCGAGACCAGAATAACGTTTCTTAAATAACAAAATAACAATAAAAGAATTGGGACAAAACGTTGTATGAAAACAGATTCTCGTCTTCACCGAAGTCAAGTGTGGTAGGAGTGTTGGTGAGATGAGGGACATAGGGAACCGACCGTCGTATAATGTCACATTAGGTATTCGACAAAGATATTTTCTCCCTTGAGTCGTTCGGAACTTACAGTCTACAGTACGTTTGACTGAGGGGTGGAGAGTGCATGGTTCTTCGTTCTTGTTCTCGTTAATCTGACACTACTGACTACAGTTTGATTTCTTTTCTCCGTTCTCCACCATGTTATGAAAATTTTTCCCTATCGAAATCAAATTTTTGTTGTACTTAGTCTTAAATTCGATTTGACATTAAAGATATTAAACCACTTATTTTTCCTTTAATTTGAAGATAAGTGTAGATCAAGTTTTTCCAGAACTAACAGTGTAATATAAAAATACAACATATCTTTATGTTTTAACCCTTAAGTAAAGTCTAAACGTTATCGTTAAACTTCGACAGTACACTTTCTCTATAAACTACACGAAACGAACTAGGGTGACTGTCTTGGTTCTGGTTACTTACCTTTGAAGTCCCTCGTACTATTTTCTTTTGTAAGACGTTATCTATCTCTACGAGTTTCTACCTTACGCAACGAAGGTCACTCTAACAGAGGAGTCTCTGTAAGTTCTTATTCACCCTGTCGTGAATGACCCCCATAAAGTTCTAGTTTCTGGGATTACTCCGACCTAGTTTACTAGAGACTCCCAAAAAGGATTGGTCATGAATAAACTAAGGTCTTATAAACTTTCCTAGAGATGAAGGGGACCACGACAAAACCATAGAACGGAAATAACCCCTTACTACATTATTATATAGCCATTAAATAGGAACGTACACAGGTTCACGAAACAAGTACAGATGTCAGAGGGAGGTAGTACGAGGAGTAATTATAATGTACAATGCTCCATGAATGGTTATAATTGATCAATTATAGCCATGAATGGTTATAATTAATTGAACTAAATAGTACACAATATCACTCGAAATTGGTAGAATTACTTGTTCAGATGTCTATTAGAAATTTTTTATAAATGTTATATGTTTCAGTCTACTTCTTAGGTCCATATTTAAAAATTTTCTTGTTGAATGCCATGAAGATTATAACAAAAACTGTCTTTAAACTTTAAATAAAGATGAGAGTATAATAACCTACAGTGAGGTTAAGAATAACATAAAAACTTTTAGAGACAAATGTAACAAACTTTAACTATTCTGAATCCAAGGGGAAACGACAAATAAAAGTATCTAAGTGTATTAGAATTTATACTCCTTTGTAGTTTGAAAGAAGTAGGGTGGAAAGTGAACATGTCTACTATTTTAAATTTGGAGTTCATAAATTTACGGTACATATTTCGGTATGCGACGTAAAATTCACGTTTTAAAGTATATCTTGGGATCAAGAATCAAACAATGGAGAAAGAGGGAGAGGCATAATATGTACAGTATGTATAATATACATGAATAAATAAGAATTTTTAATATTAACTATATAGTCAACTATATTCACTGGTATACATTATTAGGTGTCAACCCTTAAACCCAGAAAAATTTTAAAAAAACACTGACATGTCGTCGTACGTCCTAGAATCAAGGGGTTTGTTCCCAGTTTGGGTACAGGGGACGTCACCTTCCTGGTCCCTTCTTGGGGTAAACAAAAATACAAATGATTTATTAAAATCTTTATGAGTTAAGATGATTATAAATAAATACAAAATGAAACTAAGAAACCCGAATTAATGACTGTTCCGTTTGTCAGGAAAGTAAATCGACTCGAATATTACAGCTCCATTTCTGTCTGTTCATTCCCAAGTTAAAGTTGTGATCACTATTTGTAATGCTATCTCCTTTACCTTCATGTAATTTCTCAATGGATTTTACCCGAACCCTTCTGACCCCTACCACGTTCCTTACGAAGACCTCTTCACTACCGATTGACCTTTCGACTTCCCGTTCGCCGTCACTAGGTTTCTTTCTCTTGATCTCCCTTCCTCTTTTCGTGAGGTCTTTCTTTTCGTGTTCAGATCAGTGTCGTCACTCTATCCCTTTCCTCGTAAGTTCCTTGGTTTTCTTCAATTCGTATTCAGACAATCTCCTAATTTCTTCGTTCCTTCACCCGTATTTGCACATATCTATCTTCATTCCGGTCTCTCTCTCACTGTCTTATGGTTTGTTTGTCTTTTATTACCGCGGCGTTCTAGACGTGATCAAATTTTAGGGATAACTTAACGTGTACGTAAAGAATATACCGATACGAGGAGGTTGATAGGGGTTGGGTCGGTCGTAAAAAAAAAAAGAAGACAAAAAGACCGAAGTACCTACGATAACGAAAGATGGGTCAACGAGTTTGTTCTTAAAAGACTAATTGAGGATGTAGACTAATCCAACGGTTCTGAAAAAAAAAAAACGATTGAAGTTGAAAAAAACGTAGAGGTAGTAGTGATGAAAGAACCAAATAGGACCAAACAACGTCGTCGGTTCTCCAGAAAAACGGAAAGTAAATAGGAAATGGAACGGTCAAGTAAGAGTTGACGGAGTCAACCTCGTCTTACCACGTTACTCCCCTTGTGACCCTAAGTTCTTCCCTCTTACTTTCTAAACGGTGGTTTTAAGACTGTATACCAAATCTCAGGTTGAATTGTTTATACTAACTACATGGGTGGGTTCATGGTATATCTTTTGTGTCTGTGACAGACGGCCTACAGAGAAAGGGAGGAAAGTTTATCGAGGGGGACGGGAAAGGGGGTGTATAAAAACAAAGATCTTTACGAACAACGATCCTGTGTCTAAACTCTTTCTCGGGTTCTTGCCACTGAAAACCGTGACTCTAAATGTCGTCCTCGTTGGGTCTAGAGAGACAGTAAAGAAGGTACTCGACGACGGTTTGGCAGGATTAACCGACATTCGTAACAATCCTTTGACAGTCGTCGTACCTAATATCGAAAGGTGTTTACTCTGATATGACTTTTGGTTCCCACAGGTGACGGGAGGAACATAAGATCCTGGAGACCATGATTTTTACCGTCGATCCCCAAATTTCTTCTATGGTCCTTCTAATAAGTGTTAAATTAAGGGAAACTTAATGGCCCCTATGATAATTCTATGTAAAACTTAAAAAGTAGGAATTTTGTTAACAGGGGGTTTTTTCGTAATTATTATCCAACTATGATGGTGTTCAGTTTACTGACGGAAAAATCGAGATAAATAGAGTTATATCTGTTCAATAAAAGACATATAGTAAAAGTGGGTAAGTTTACAGTTGTTGACTCGAGAAAGAGGAAAAGAGGGTAGGTTCGTGATTGGTCTTGGTTGGGATGAATCGAAGGTTCTAGTCTGTTCTAACCCGTACAAGTCCCACCGTACCGACATCTGAGAAAAAGGAAAAGACTGAGTTTTCCTCCTGTCTTCTAACACTTTATTGAGAAACTTTGTTGAAGAATGTCTTGGTGAAACATTGGTACATTCCATGTCAATTGTTCGTCTTATGGTATATTCTTCAACCGGAGATAAATCTCGACTAACCCTTGACACATAAATTTCGGAGTATCGGATAATTGTTAAAGTCACCCTTCTACAAAATGACTCAGTATCTTGACTCAGATTCGTCTAAAATCACAAAGAACTCGAAAAATCACGGACACGGTTTCATACAGATAAAAGGTAAGACACAGAAGTACAAATTACCTAAAACATGATGACGTCAAAAACATTAGTATAAACGGTGAAATATTCTTTGTCATGATCCTTCTTTTAATATATAGGGTGTCTTATGTCTAAGACTCGTACATTTTTGTGTAAGAGTTATCTAAAAAGAAATTAAACGTTTTAGACAGGACAATTTCACAAACTAAAGTACTCAAGATAGTTTTCAAATAGATACCATAACACTGATGTTAGTCCGATGTTTTATAGAGGAAGTAGGGTTGTTCAAGAGTATACACGGGAACTTTAGTTAACAGAGGAGGGTGGGTGACTTAAAGCTGTAACTAGACGAAAGGTAGTGTTATATACATAGATAAAAAAAGGATATCAAAGTATACTTACCTTCATATCTTACACACCCTCAGAGACCACCGAGTCACCATTTCTTAGGTGGTTGTTACGTCCTCTACGTTCAAACTAGGGACCCGGACCTTCTCGAGGGCCTCTTCCTTTACCGTTGGGTGAGATCATAAGAACGAACCCTTTAGGGTGTCTGTCTCCTCGGACCGTCCGATGTCAGGTACCCCAACGTTTCCTTAACGTGTACTGAATCGTTGACTTGTTGTTGTCTTATACATAATCAAAACAAAGGTATAAGGAAATTAATTGTTCTACGATAACTCTAAATCATTATTTCATTTACAGTCATCAAAGACGGAAAAATAACGACTTAACACAAAGTAAAATATATATAAGGTTCTGACAGGTAAGACCATAACTATTTATAAACGTAACAAAGGTCAAAAAATAATATTACTTATTTTTGATATTTGTAAGGTAATATACAGAAACACTCCCGTATATAAACGATTATAATAATATAGTTATTTCCTGTCTTTACCGTACCTGGATTGTCTTCGTCTTGATAATCCTTCTCCACCGTTCTTATGTGTCTTCTTGACATGTTTTTTTTAGAAGTGTTGGGTTTATTAGTACTACCACACTAGTAAGTGTGAATGGATCTCGGTGTGTAGGACCTTACACTTCCGTTCACCCGGAATCCTTCGTAGTGATGTTTGTTTCGATCACCTCCACTACCTTAAGGTCAACTCGATAAAGTTTAGGACTTTCTACTACGACACTTTCACGACGTGAGTTATACGGTCGTTTAAACCTTTGGAGTCGTCACCTGTGTCTTGACCTTTTCCAGTCAAAAGTAAGGTTAAGGTTTCTTTCTGTTACGGTTTCTTACGAGTTCGATGACGTGTTAACGTAAGTAGAGTGTGTTATTATTATATTGTGAGTTTTAAGAGGTTCGGTCCGAAGTCGTTATACACTTGACACTTGAAGGTCTACAAGTTCGACCAAAATCTTTTCCGTCTCCTTGGTCTCTAGTTTACCGGTTGTAGACGACCTAGTACCTTTTTAGTTCTCTCAAGGTCTCTTTGTAGATAAAGACGAAATAACTGATACGTTTTCCGAAACTGACACACCTAGTGTTATTTGACACCTTTTAAGACTTCCTCTACCCTTATGGTCTGGTGGATTGGACGGAGAACTCTTTAGACATACGTCCAGTCCTTCGTTGTCAATCTTGACCTGTACCTTGTTGTCTGACCAAGGTTTATCCTTTTCCGCATGTAGTTCCGACATATAACAATGGGACGAATAAATTGAAGATACGTCTCATGTAGTACTCTTTGCGACCCGACCTCCTTCGTGTTCGACCTTAGTTCTAACGGTCCTCTTTATAGTTATTGGAGTCTATACGTCTACTGTGGTGGAAATACCGTCTTTCACTTCTCCTTGATTTTTCGGAGAACTACTCTCACTTTCACCTCTCACTTTTTCAACCGAACTTCGAGTTGTAAGTCTTTTGCTTCTAGTACTGTAGACCAGGGTAGTGAAGTACCCTATATCTACCCCTTTGTCACCTTTGTCACAGTCTGAAATAAAAACCCCCGAGGTTTTAGTGACGTATACCACTAACGTCGGCACTTTAATTTTCTGCGAACGAGGAACATTTCTTTCAATACTGGTTGGATCTGTCGTATAAGTTTTCGTCTCTGTAATGAAACGGTTGTTTCCAGGCAGATCAGTTCCGATACCAAAAAGGTCCTCAGTACATACCTACACTCTCATCCTGATATTTCTTTCGACTCGTGTCTTCTTAACTACGAAAACTTGACACCACAACCTCTTCTGACAACTCCCAGGGAACCTGACGTTCCTCTAGGTTGGTCAGGTAGGATTTTCTCTAGTCAGGACCCACCAGTAAGTTTCCTGACTACAACTTCGACTTTCGGGTTATGAAACCGGTGGACTACGCTTCTCGACTGAGTAAACTCTTCTGGGACTACGACCCTTTCTAACTCCCGTCCTCCTCTTCCCCTGTCATCTCCTACTCTACCAACCTACCGTAGTGACTGAGTTACTTGTACCCAAACCCACCTGAGGCCGTCGACCACTATAAGTCCCTCCGGACCGCACGACTCCAAGTACTCTAACGTCTCTCAACCTGTGCTGACTCGCTGACTTGACTTCCTCACTATCGTAATTCATCAGACTATTTTATATAAATTGAAACGTGAGGGGTTTTAAGATTTAGATTTATATTTGTGAACTATGACAATTAGTAAAAGTAAAATGAAAAAAATTACCCACATATCACTGTGAAGTAACACTAAAGTTAAACTGTTTACTGATTACAACAACTCGTAGGAAAGTAAACAGTGACAAATTAACCCAACAAAAGAATAATACTAAATAAGGTTAACTAAAAATTTCAATTTTGTATACGTATCTGTCATTGTAAAAAATCTATATTATATTCCTAAAATCAGAATATTCTAATGACCTATTATGTAAAAGTTAGTAATAATACAAGGAATAAACATTACGTATAGTATAATAATATTCTTCATGATTTTATCATATCACTTTAGAATACCTGGATGATCGATACAATAGTTATGGACGGTAAGAATAAAATAAGAATAAATGTGTTTAATTAAAAACATACATCACACTCTTTCCCCCCCGACTTAAAAACAAATAAACAGAGAATACTCATAAGTCAACAGGGTCGTGGTAAATAACTCTTCTGACGGGAAAGGAATAACTTAACTCAACCGTAGAAATAATTTTCAGTTATAAGATATATTATACCCAAGTAAACCTACGAAACAGAATAAAGTAACTAGATAAACAGACAGAAATACTGTTACCTTTACGGTTTCTTACGAGTTTGATGGCGTGTTAACGTGAGTAGAGTGTACGATCATTTCATTACGGGTTTTAAGAGGTTCGGTCCGAAGTCGTTATGCACTTGGCACTTGAGGAACTACAAGTTCGACCAAAATCTTTTCCGTCTCCTTGGTCTCTAGTTTAACGGTTGTAGGCGACCTAGTACCTTTTTCGTTCTCTCAAGGTCTTTTTGTAGATGAAGACGAAATAACTGATATGGTTTCGGAAACTGACACACCTAGTATTATTTGACACCTTTTAAGACTCTCTCTACCCTTATGGTCTGGTGGACTGGACGGAGAACTCTTTAGACATACGTCCAGTCCTTCGTCGTCAATCTTGACCTGTACCTTGTTGTCTGACCAAGGTTTATCCTTTTCCGCATGCAGTTCCAACATAAAACAATGGGACGAATAAATTGAATATACGTCTCATGTAGTACTCTTTGCGACCTAACCTTCTTTGTGTTCGACCTTAGTCTAACGGTCCTCTTCATAGTTATCGGAATCTATACGTCTACTGTGGTGGAAATACCGTCTTTCACTTCTCCTCGATTTTTCGGAGAACTACTTTCACTTGCTCCTTTCACTTTTTCAACCGAATTTCGAGTTGTAAGTCTTTTGCTTCTAGTACCGTAGACCAGGGTAGTAAAGTACCCTTTATCTACCCCTTTGTCACCTTTGTCACAGTCCGAAATAAAAAGACCCGAGGTTTTAGTGACGTCTACCACTAACGTCGGTACTTTAATTTTCTGCGAATGAGGAACCTTCTTTTGAATACTGGTTGGATCTATCGTATAAGTTTTCGTCTCTGTAATGAAACGGCTGATTCCAGGTAGATCAGTTCCGATACCAAAAAGGTCCTCAGTACATACCTACACTCTCAACCTGACACTTCCTCCGACTCGTGGCTTTTTAACTACGAAAACTTGACACCACAACCTCTTCTGAGCTCTCAGGGAGCCTAACGTTCCTCTAGGTTGGTCAGGTAAGACTTCCTCTAGTCGGGACCCTAAAGAAACCTTCCTTACTACGATTTCGACTTCGAGGTCATGAAACCGGTGGAGTACACTTCTCAACTGAATAACCTTTTCTGAGACTACGACCCTCCCTAACCCCCGTCCTCCTCTTCCCCTGCTGGCTCCTACTCTACCGACCTACCGTAGTGACTGACCTACCTGCACTCAGACTCACTTGAGGTCCTCAACCACTACCTGTCCCTCCGGACCGAACGACACTAAGTACCCCAGCGTTTCTCAACCTGTACTGACTCACTGACTTTACTTGACTTCAGAACTTCAATACTCATGTGCGGAAGATCGAAAAAAAGAAAAAAAAGGGTTCTAACAAAACTTTTAAGATCTAAGAAACATATAAGGATATGTCAAAACATGTTCAAATAGATAAATATATTTTTACAGACGACCCCAAGACCCTATAATATACGTTAGATATCTAATTATAACCTCTTTACCTGTAGAACTTTTATAACTCACAAAGTTCTATATTTATACAGAGAGGTAAAGAAAGTCGTCATAAGACACCGAAATTTTTATTTCCAAAACACACTGAAAATTTTTATATAACAATACGTGAAATATTTATTAAAACATGTTAACATTTTCCTTAAATAATAAAAAGAAAAGGTTAACAAACGAAGATCACATATCTTTATATCGACAAAAAACATATAATAAAACCATTGGAGTACAGAATACTTGGAGTGAATAATCGAACTTTTAAAAAATACAATAAAAGAAAAAATAAAAACAAAAACAAAATTGTTTTTCAAAAGTTAGACAGAGACAACCCTCCCAAATTGAAGAAGGTAAGGTTAGGTATACGTAAAGGGGGGAGAAAGAAGTAAATAACGTTACCGGTCCAGGAGGTTCTTTTCCAACTTATCTTTACCATTCTCGTCTGTCAGTACGTATTTAGGATTAGAATTCCTCTTCTAATCCATGTCCCATTCAATGTCTAAAAAGTATCTACGGTAAAGAGTCTTACTTCTTTAATAGAAAATAAGGTTCGTAGGATCCTCTAAAAGAAAAAGTTATAGTGCTCACTCAAAATATAAACAAGTAAAACCGTAATATAATTTTATTAATATAAGTTGTGTAGTATCCTAAAGTCCCAAAGGGAAGACTGAGTCAACCTTTCTTAGGTGGACATTACACCCTATGGACTCAAACTAGGGACCCAACCCTTCTAGGGGACCTCTTCACGTACCGTTGGGTGAGGTCATAAGAATGGACCTCTTAGGGGTACCTGTCTCCTCGGACCGCCTGATATCGGGTACCCCAACGTTTCCCAGCCTGTGTTGACTTGTTGATTCGTGTCGTGTCGTGTAAAACCGTGATATTACTTAAAGTAACTAACTAAAATTCACAACTTCGTTAGAACCTAATGAACCTATTTATGATGAACTGGTACTACGTAATAGTTAAAAATCCTTTATAACGTAAAAGAAACGATTATGAAACAATTTCTAAAAATGTGATATTCCCGATTACGAGACATTAACAAAACATTACAGAAACACTCCAAAAAAATAGTCCTAAAATTACCGAAGGACTTTAATTAAACCTATATAAAAGAGGAAGAGACACTAGATTCTATTAAATTCTAACCATAATAAAAAGTGTTTTTCAAAGTGTCTTAAGTAAACCCTTTATAACTATGTCTCTTACCAAGATAGTTTTATTTTAAAATTCTTACTTAAAAGATTTAACCAAGATCTCAAAGACCTTAACCGAGAGATCGGATTAATCTAAATTTCTAGAATTACTGAGATAAATTTCATAATTTCTCTCGTAACTCTCAAGTACCACACTAGACCAACATATCAGTAGTGATAACTTATTATCACCATAATAATAAAAAAAGAACTTTTTCTTTTCTAGTCCTCAAGTTTAAGGGTCGAGTTTTCAAAGTATCTACTGGACTTTTGAAGAAATACAAGGGATTTCCTTTTCCTCTGGGATAGAGGATTTCGACTCCTGATTTTAAAGACTTCTCAGTTTGTTTGGGTTTTAGAGTATTACTTTGAGCAACTTAATGTCATGTTCCCATAGCTGTCATTTCACTCTTGAGGCTGACCCTACCCTACCCTCGGACTTTCAACCTCATCCTATATAACCCTCTCGGACTACTTCACCTTTGTACCTCAGGTTTTAAGACAACTCAGAAAAGACGGTCACCTTTGTCGGAGAGATGAGAGACGACGACAACGATTCAGTGAAGTCAGCACAGACTGAGACACGCTGGGGTATCTACCGTCGGGTGGTCCGAGGGGGTTTCTCATGACCTCACCCCACGGTAACGGAAGAGGCAGAGATGAGAGATGACTCGGAATTTCCTAATTGAAGTGTAACGGGCTCCTCTGTCATTTACTGGAGGGAGTTTCGTCAGTGATGCATTTTGTCACGACTAAGAGAGAACGATGAAAGGAAACGAAGATCTGGATTGATCTGAATTCAGGGTCGTCCGGGGCTTTCCACACCATGTTTAACACTAGACACTCCTTCATGTTGTGCACGGTTTTCTTGATGAACTCAAAAGATTACATTTGTCTGTGATCGAGACTTGACTACAATTAAGGTCCTCTGGGTTTTGAAGTGACACTAGGCGATCAGTCTCATTCCAAGTACCTCCAGTCCAGGTAAAGTGTCACCTAGGTCACCCTGGGTCTTGGGTAGGACGTTGATAAATGGTCAAGGTTTTACGTATTAAACGTCTGAATAAGTAGTATATCGTTTTAGGGGTATAACCAAGAGTTTGGACACCTCATTTGTGATAAGACCACCCCTTTCGGTTTACGTTTGGCCATTTTGACGGAGATGACTCATTTTATCATTTGGTTTTTGTTATGAGATGGGTGTATCCTAACATCTCTAATCACGGTGGTAATTATGTCCTCACCGTCAGGTATAGGTGTAGGAGTAAGTACGGGAGGGTGTAAACCGGACACGTCTTACGTCTATGTAGGACCTCTTATTGACATCTAATAGTATTTGAATTAGTCTAGTACTGAGGTTGACGTCGACAACGTGGTCTACACCAAAATAAAGAACTTGTTTAATTGTGTAGGAGATCATGGACTACACACAGATTGCTAGACCGTTTATGAAAGGGGGGTATGGACAATTATTCTTGCTGGTCTTCGTCAAACGAAAATCGACCGTTCCGATCGTTACATGTAAGTGACAGAATGGATTCTTGAGTAGTCGAGACACAGTATTAAATCAAGTGTTCCTAGAACTAACGGAAAGGAAGGGTGTTACGTTACCTAATATTTTACGATTAAACCGAATCACTCGTTCTTCGTCGTCACTAAGATCTGAATAAACATTCCATTTACGTACAGTCTACCATCTTACATTTTAGTTGTTTCAAAGTCCCCGGAGGAGGACTTTAAAGAACCACCCCCCGTGTGACTCTATGGGAAAGATTCCACGTCCTATTCGACAACGAGACCAGGGAGGATGCAGATTTTTTTTTTTTTTAATATTCTTTCTTTATGTCACGGATCACCCGGGGAATCCTAAAACCTTCGTTGTATAAAGAGTAAAATTACAATGAGGTTGGGTAAATGACTCACCGGACCTTTCGAAGACCAAAGATCACCCTGGGTCTAGTTCTCTCCCCGAAGGGTCATCGAGTCGTCATTTTGAAGACGGACGTTACATCGTTCGTCTGGGTCCAAGATACGGACCCAACCTTTCTACGGGACCTCTTCCTTTACTGTTGGGTAAGGTCATAAGAACAGACCTTTTAGGGTACCTGTCTCCTCGGCCTGTTTCACAACCTGTACTGACTTCACTGACTCGTGCGTACGTCTCTAGTTCTCTTCCAAGACTCTTCTCAAGTCGGACGACGTGTTCGAGAGACGGTGAACCCGGTATACTAGGTCATGTAGGTTACGTGACCCGTGAGTGGTCACCAGTGTCAGTCCAGTCGGAGGTCAAGTCAATCAAGTCAACGAGTCAGTACAGGCTGAGAAACACTGGGGTACTTGGAGTCGTCCGGTCCGGAGGGTTAGGTAGTGGTTGACGGTCTCAGATGGGTTTGGGTACAGGTGCCTCAGTCACTACCGTAGGTTGGTAGAATAGACAGCAGGGGAAGAGGAGGATGGAAGTTAGAAAGGGTCTTAGTCCCAGAAGAGTCTACTTAGTCGAGAAGCGTAATCCACCGGTTTCATAATCTGAAAGTCGAAGTTGTAGTCAGGAAGGTTACTTGTGGGTCCTGACTAGAGGAAATCCTACCTGACCAACCTAGAGGAACGTCAGGTTCCTTGGGAGTTGTCAGAAGAGGTTATGGTGTCAAGTTTTCATAGTTAAGAAACCATGAGTCGAAAGAAATATCAGGTTGAGAGTGTAGGTATGTACTGAGGACCTTTTTGGTATCGGAACTGATCTACCTGGAAACAACTGTTTCATTTTAGAGACGAAAAATTATACGACAGATCCAACCAGTATCGAAAAGAAGGTTCCTCAATCGCGGTAAATTAAAGTGCCGACGTCAATGGTAGACGTCACTAAAACCTCGGGTCTTTTTATTTCAGTCGGTGACAAAGGTGACAAAGGGGTAGATAAAGGGTACTTCACTACCCTGGTCTACAGTACTAGAATCAAAAGACTTACAACCCGAAATTCGGTTGAGAAAGTGAGAGGAGAAACTGACAGGAGTTCTCCGAGAAATCAAGAAGTGAAAGACGGTATTCACTCTAATATGACCCTATTATAGACGTATAGACTCCAATAACTATAAAGAGGGCCGATAGAACTAAGGTCGAACACGAAGGAGGTCGGGTCGCAAAGAGTACTAGCTAACACGTATATTCAATTTATTCGTTCCACTGTTATATGTCGGAACTGCATGAGGAAAAGGATGAACCTTGGTCCGACAATAAGGTACAGGTCAAAATTGACAACGAAAGACTGGGCGTATGTCAAAAGAGTTTTCCGTCCAATCCACCAGACCATAAGGGTAGAGAAAGTCTTAAAACGTGTCAAATAAAACTAGGTGTGTCAGTTTCCGAAACCATATCAGTTATTTCGTCTTTATCTACAAAAAGACCTTGAAAGAACGAAAAAGGTACTAGATGACCTACAACCATTAAACTAGACACCAAGGAGACGGAAAAGATTTTGGTCGAACTTGTAGTCCCTCAACTGCCAAGTACCAAACGTCTTCGGACCACACCCTCTTAAAACTCACAATGAAATGATCGCACACTCTACTCACGTTAACACGTCATCGAACTCGTAAGAAACCGTAACAGAAAGAAACCCTGACTTTACTTTTGACTGGAAAAGGTCAGGACACCGGTGCCGACTCAAAAGGTTTAAACGACTGTATAACTCACGTCGTGACAGTGTCGTAGTAGAAAATCCTGAACTTTATCGAGTTGACCTTAAGGTCCAGACGGAACCATTTACTTTTAGACACAACGACTTGGGTACGTATTAGAGGTAGTGACTCATAAAAAAAGAGAAAAATACAATACTTACACACACACACACACACACACACAAACACATACCATGGAAACAAAGAAGTGAGAGAATAGAGTATAATTCATTATATTCTCCTTAACTGAAGGATAGTCTCTTATATTCATAGAAATGTAGAATTACAAACAATGTCCTATAGTTCCTTTACCATTTGAAATAAGTTTCAAAAATAGAAGAAAAGACCTATTTACCGATTACGTAAAATTCAAGATACGTCCCATAAACATAGTACTATTTGTCTTAATACTGGAACAATAATAGAAATAATCCTCTAATTCATACCAAATTCCTCTACGTATTCGTACGGTCTATCTGAACCCCATCTGAACACTACCAGTTAAAATACACGGACATTCTGACCCGGTACCTCACGGATCTATAAACCGGTTTATAATTAGACTTACAAAGACAATCTAACAAAAACCTACTCTAATTATAATTTTAAACATCTTACTTATGTCGTCTAACGGGAGGTTAGTCGACTTCTGAACTTGTTTTTTCAATAGGTAGGAGAGAAGGACCGACAGACGGTAGTGTGACCCTATTGTGGAAAAAAGGACGGAAACCAAATTGACTTTAGGGTCGAGAAGGACGCAGAACTCCTACGAAGGGAAATCTTTCCTTGGTATTGTAACCGAGAGGACCAAGAGTCCGGAAACTGGACCTGTCCTTGATTTTCAAATCGATATGACAACAGTCGAACTGTCTAGTGGGACGTCTAGAACTTTAAACGGTCGAAGGCACTAACAACAATAAATCAGCAACTCAGCACAGGTTAAGAAACAGTGGGGTTCCTGACATCATCGGGTGGTCCGAGGAGACAGGAACCCTAAAGGGTCCGATTTTATGACATCACCCAAACGGTAAAGGAAGAGGTCCCCTAGAAGGACTGGTCCCCAGTTTGGGTGCAGAACACGTAACTGTCCGTCTAAGAAAAGACGACTCGGTGGTCCTTTCGGTCGAAGGTACTATCGTAGTCGGTGAAAGAATAATATTTATATATATGTAGGATAACCAACGTAAAGAAACCTCTTGGAACTTTCTTAAAAACATGAAACAAATACTCCCGACAACAAGATATACACAGAACATTATATAAACATTCCTAATGGACACGTCTAACACAACCGGAGTAGTTTACTTAATCTTTTATAAAAGAGGAGAAGTAATCGACTTATTACAAAGTTTAACGACAAAAAAAGTGATTTACAAACTATCTTAAGTAATCACTTAAGATCTCAAAAGAAACTTCCTAAAAAAAATTATCGTTTAAAAAAAAAACTGTCCAGATTCACATGAGTCTTAAATAAATGAGAGTGAAGTAAAAAGATCTCTTAATATAAAACTTTCTTAAACAGGTTGTATATTCAACAGTTTAAATAACCGTATTTTAACAAGTATTATATAGTAGTAATGGTAAAATTATATAATTATATACGTGACTATTAAGGAAAAAAATTAAGGACGAACCTATTAAATCCAAAAGAGGATACAAATATACTAGTCAAAAAGGTCCATGAAAAATTAAATTTATATAAGATTCTTAGTCAAGAATAAAACAATTAGAAGAGATAAAGACATAAAAGATAGAAATTAGTATAGACAAGAGAAGAGTTAAAAAAAGACGATGAATAAAATTTAAGTCAAAGCAACGAAAGAATTTCACTTTTGACTACCGAATAGAATTTAGAAATTTAAAAGATCACATTCATAAATTTCGTTTTCTATTGGTTTTCAGTAAGATTTATAAAAAAGAATCGATGTAGTTTGGATAAAACTATATAAAATAAATAACATTAAATCGAGTCTTATAAAATATAAAAGGGGATACTAAGGAAGAAATGAAGTACCCAATTTCACACGGGAAATTGAAAGCTAATAAATCACTAAGTATTACGTTGAGGTAATATACTTTTATTATTAACAATATACTAAAGTAAGAAACTTTAAATTACTATATACAAAATATTAATTACATACGGATATATAGAGTTACTTGTTAAGTACAAGTAAACCTTTCTCATGTAGAACCTCTCAGCATACTATATTAAAAAATAGTAACAGTGAATCCAGTTCTACCAACTATTACGGAGAATCTAAAAGACATAGAAAATACAGGATTTATTTAAAAATGGGTTGACGATATAATAACTCTCTTTTAATGATTGTATAAGTTATTGTTAAAATGAAAGAAAGAAAGAAAGAAAACGACAAAGAGACAAGAGAGTCTAAGGAATAAGAAGAACCTCGACAACAGTCGACTACTCATAGAAAAACTATATAAATGGGAAAATAGAAATACTCTACGAGTCTAAATAGAATTAATTACACGAATCAGATTTATCTCTGTAAAAAAAGTCCCCGATTGAATTAGGTAGGAAAATGTAAGTCACATAAACAAAGAAATATAAATTTCTTACAGAAAATATTTATTGTGTACCGACCGATAACGATAATATAGGTCTGACTGTTAGAGAAGGAAAATTAACATCACCAATAATATCAATATAAGTTACATTAATTACTGTACTGACCTAAATTCAGTTACTAATACTTCCCAAAAAGAAGTAGTTAAAAACAAATAGATGGGTAAGGACTAAAAAAACGTCCCCCCATAAGTTTTTAGACTATAAGGTAATCATAAAGACGACATAGGGAAACGTAATAAAAATCTCCAACAAGACTTATAATATTTAATAAAAGAATAGTATTTAATGAATCTCGATGGGGACATGATTGAGTTTATTTTATAACCTTTGAACGTTGTTAGAACAACGTAAATAACGGGGTAGAGTTATTACAACACGACGATAACGATAACACACTTTGATCTGGAACATATATATACATGTTTGTTAATATTTGGATGAACTATGTCACGATATTAAAAGTGTAATTCGATAAGATTAAGAAAATTCCTTTCTATCCATCTGTAATTATCTATCCTGATGTATCGAAATCTAAAATGTATATATTTATATATATATATATCATACAAATAGGTGTGTAAATATGAAATTTCTCTATATAAATGAGAAAGAATATCTAGGATGATAGACCATAGTAAAAGGAAGTCGGAGTTATGGAAGTACACCGTAAAGATCATCATACCCAGAAATTCGTTTTTTAAGAAAATAAAAGAAAAATATTTTATAGAAATAAAATGAAAGTAAACACTTTACATGAAAAGAATATATATTAAAACACATTCATATAAAAACTCGTATAAAAATTTTAATTTCAAATCAACTAAATGTTATAACACGGTTAGAGACGACATGTCGTCACTGAGTCAATATGTGTATATATGTAAGAAAAATTTAAAAAATACCACAAATAATGACAAATAGTCTCCCACGACTTATATCAACTGACACTATATACAATCTTGGAGGAACAAATAGATGAGATTTACATTATCAAACGTAGATGGTTGGGGGTTAAGGGTCAGGTGGGGAGAGGTAGGGGGTAAGGAAGAATGTAAAAAGAGAAATTGAAAAGGAAATCATGAAACTTTTATAGTCAAGGAGACAGGTACTTTAAAAGGTCCGTTCTTATGACCTTGCTCAACGGTAAAGGATGAAGTTCCCTAGAAAGGCTGGGTCCCTAGTTTAGGTGTAGAGAACGTAGAGGACTTAACTGTTCTCCTAAGAAATGATAATCGTGCTGGACCCTTTAGGGTATAATGTACATACAATCTCAAAGACGATAACAGGGTGTCTTTGAACAAGTTCAAAGAAGATAAAGTGAAGAGAAACAAGAAAACTAACCTATTAAAGATAATTAGAAAGAAGTTGAAGTGATTGAGAATATGGTGGAGTTTGGACAAAATTTCGAGAAGGTTATCTATAAAGTAAAGGTAATAACATGAAAAGTTCAGATATTAAGAGTAAAAAGAAAAAAAAAGAAAAATGATCAAAGATAAAGACACGACTCCAAGAGGTAGACAAGGTGGTGACACGTGTATAAATAGAAATTCTTGGATTTGTATAAACATAAAAAATTTTTCAGAAACAGACGAGTAACGTTGTAGACCGAGTGGGACCCCAAACAAAGGTAACTAAAAAGTACTCAGTCCCAGTGTAAAAGAAAATAAAAATGTATAGATGAGTAAAAATAAACCTACGATCTGTAATACTTACTATGTAACACTTCTGAGACTTGATATAATACAAATAGAAACCTCACAAAAAACTTATCTAAATTATTCCATATAAACGGCTGATTCCAGGTAGATCAGTTCCGATACCAAAAGGGTCCTCAGTACATACCTACACTCTCAACCTGACACTTCTTCCGACTCGCGGCTTGTTGACTACGAAAACTTGACACCACAACCTCTTCTGAGAACTCTCAGGGAACCTGACGTTCCTCTAGGTTGGTCAGGTAAGACTTCCTCTAGTCGGGACCCTAAAGAAACCTTACTTACTACGATTTCGACTTCGAGGTCATGAAACCGGTGGAGTACGCTTCTCAACTGAGTAACCTTTTCTGAGACTACGACCCTCCCTAACCCCCGTCCTCCTCTTCCCCTGCTGGTTCCTACTCTACCGACCTACCGTAGTGACTGACCTACCTACACTCAGACTCACTTGAGGTCCTCAACCACTGCCTGTCCCTCCGGACCGCACGACGCTAAGTACCCTAACGTTTCTCAGTTTGTACTGACTCGCTGACTTGACTTGACTTGACTTATTCCATATTAACTTTATGTTTATTTATATGTATAAATAACACACATCGAGTCACTCAAACCTGAATCCGTTTGTGGACACTAACACAGGGGTGTTAATCCACTATATAGGTTGTCTCGTTGAAAATTTTTGAAGATCGTTCGTGAATTGATCAGTTGTACAGAAGAGATACAACGACCGACGACTTTAGAACTGAGTCATTAAAGTCGAAGGTGGTAAGAAACCAAGACAAAACAAAACAAAAGACCGAGGAGACAAAAGAGACGTTAATCACCAGTCGGTCCTATGACCCAATTAAAATGTCTAAATTAAACCCCGAGTAGGAGAGACATCAGGGAAGGGAAAGTTCAAAAAGAGGGTTTACAAGACTGAGACGGTTATAGTATACATATAATTATCACACAGTGTGAAGTTCGTATACTTCAACACAGAAAGACGATATGAACTATAAAAATCAGTCTGGGTGTTTTTATGGCTCAGAGTGGAGAAGTCGAGCAGAAAGTTTTCATAGAAGACGAGGTCAAAGACGGACAAAAATCAGTCAGAAGTCACGGAAGTTTATTATGAACCAATAAAATAAAAGAATTAAAATTCAAACTATTGACAATAGTTACCCTTTCAACAAGATTGATAGGGTATCTTTAGTTTGGGGATTTCGAAAATAACAGTGAGATTTCCGACTGGTAAGTTCTTAGTGTTCTCAGTTGTCACAAATTATTCACATATTACGTAAAATTGTTTTGTATTTGGGTCCTTCTTAGACTCCCTGAACTAACAGAGAAAAAGTACTCAAAAGAAGTTGGTGTTTGTATTCTTTAACATGGTTAATAAAACAGATAAAAGGGGGTCTGTAAAATGTTTTATTAATCCTGTTTAGACTGTTCCTGTTTAAAAACAACTTTCTTTTCTAACACCGTTACATACTTTAGGACGGTTTATGGTCAATAAGGGGTGGGAGATAAAGGGTCCACGTCCATCAATTTGTTTAGTTTCAATATCTTTTAAGTTCAGACGAAAACATTAACTATCCGTACTGGATAAAATGGTGTAATTCAGGGGGTCATACACTTTTTGAACATTTTTTCTTAACCCCGGTCGACAAGGGAGAAACATGACTTCCGGATTTTCCTCCTTTATCTAGTTGACAACGTAACCTCTAATTCTGGTTGATATATTCTTTTATAAAGAATCCCAACTTTCACTAATTTAAAAAGTTACCCGTTGGTCACAACCACAAACTCCCTCACAAATACACACTCTCTCTCATACAGACACACACATGTACACAAACTGATAGAGAAGACACAAAATTTTACTATCATATACGAAAATAGAACACACTCCAAAGTTAGTTTCGTGACAGTATTACCCAGCATAGTTTATAGATTTTATATGGTAAAATTTTAACGGGATTAAAAAGTTTTACGTATTCCTGGTAGGTCGTATTATTACACCGTTCCAGTGGGTAAAGTCAATTAACCCTGAAACCTAAGGAAGTTTTTTCCTATTCAAGTTGATTCACGGTTATAACAAAGTATAGGAACAGTATGATGGAGTTCGTTACGTGATTGATCAGTATATTAATCATGAATTATGTATGAGTTTGCGGTCTTATAAATTTGGTCACGCCACTTTTTATTTGTCGCCCTAGTCCTCTCGAACAAAGTTCTGGGTTGAGAAGGTATCTTCCCGTCCCGATAACTCTCAAATAAGAGACGCAACGATGACTAGACTCGGAGTGACACGTACCCGGATAAAATTTCCATAGGTACCGGCCCCCGCGGTGTTACAGGTCGTCAAGGAACCTGACCTCTTGTGACTTACGACGAGTCTCTCCAGACACTTTCAGTAGGAAGAAGACGATCTGTGAACGGTACCCGAAAGTCAGAACAATGATTTATTTATCCCAATTTAATGAATACTTTTATCCCGAGCTCACACAAAGAAACTGGTGAAAGTTTTGTATACAGGATCCCAAATAATTCTAGACAAAAAGGGAGTCAAGTTTAACCAAACTCGGTTAATTTCCCCTTTGTCGATTTAATTTCTATCGATTGTGGAGATAAACACGACATACCGTGACATAATTAGACGAACCCGACGGTATCGTATTATCGTGTCTGATCTACCAAATTTCAATAACTCTGAATAAAAGGGTGTCATAATCTCCGATCTTTAGAGTCTAGTTACACGGTCGTCCCAACTAAAGAAGACTCTAGTGAGAAAGACCAAACTTCTACCAACGAGCGAACGACGGAGAAGTGTACCAACAGGGTACACGTTCACGGACATGGAGACACTAGACAGAGGTACAAGTTTACAAGAGAATTTTCCCGTAGTTGGTCTAATCTAATACTAGGTGGGAGTCCATGAAACGGAATTAGTGCAGAAACTTCCGGGATAAAGGTTTATGACTATACACCCAATCCCGTGTAGGGTCACAGGAGTAAATTGGAACTCACTCACTTTCAGCGGTTCAGTACAGGTTGAGAAACGTTGGGGCTCCTGACATCGTAATTGAGAAATATCAGACACAGGGGTTTATGTCACTGTACATTTTACGACTCCCGATCCTGAAGTTATATACTTACTTACCCTCTGCCCCTCCTGTTTGTCATCTCGAGTGTTATTCAAGGTCTAGATAGAGATCGGTAAAGCCGTGTTATTGTTTGTATTGATTTCTAGATAAGTTTTTCCGTGAATTTGTTAACTTTGATAACTCTTTGATGTGTCATATTAAATATGAAAACGAAGAGACAGGGACGATATATATAAAAATTTAAAAGAGACGAGAAAGAAAAGTATCGCCTTTAAAGATTTGGTGTAAACTTTATGGTTTTACTTATTTATGTTAGTATGTAATGGCTTCATTACCTTATCGCTACAACAAGTCAACGATTCAGCACAGACTGAGAGAACGTTGGGGTACCTGACATCGGGTGAGTTGAGGAGATAGGAAGTGATAGAGGGTCTGAACCGAGTCTAAGTATAGGTAACTCAGTCACTACGATAGATTGGTAGAGTAGGAGACGGTGGGAGAAGAGGAAAACAGAAGTTAGGAAGGGTCTGAGTCCTAGCCACCAGACTCATAACGTAGTCCATCAGTTTCATGACCCCGAAGTCGAAGTGGTAGTCAGGAAGGTTACTTATAAGTCCCAACTAAAGGAAATCCTAACTGACCAAACTAGAGGAACTTTAGGTTCCCTGAGAGTTCTCAGAAGAGATTGTGGTGTTAAACTTTCGTAGTTAAGAAGTCACGAGTCGGAAGGAATACCAGGTTGAGAGTGTAGGTATGTACTGACGACCTTTTCGGTATTGAAACTGATCTACCTGGAAAAAGTCGTTTCAATACAGAAACGAAAAATTATGAAACAGATCCAAACAGTATCGAAAAGAAGGATCCTCGTTCACGGAAAATTAAAGCAACGACGACAGTGGTAGGTGTCACTAAAACCTCGGGTCCTTTTATTTTAGACAGTGACAAAGGTGAAAAAAGGGCAGACAAAAGACACTTCACTACCCTGTTCTACGGTACTAGAATCAAAAACTTACAACTCAAAATTCGGTCGAAAAGGGGAGAGGAGAAACTGAGAATAGTTCTCCGAGAAATCAAGGAGAAGTGAAAGATGGTAATCTCACCATAGTAGACGTATTGACTCCGACGACTATAAAGAACACCGTTAGAACTAAGGTCGGACAATTAGTAGGTTGGGGTCGTACAGTGTACCACATGACACGTATATTCAATTTATTCGTCTCACTGTCACATGTTCCAACAACATGAGGAAAGGGTTAAACCTTGGTCAGTCAACAAAATCCAGCTCAAGATTGACAACGAAGGACCTGGTGTAAAACAGTCTTGAGAGGTGACACTGGACCGGTAGAACCCACCGGGACGTATCGTACCGAGTATCAAAGTGACTCAATACGTCCAGGGACGTGATGGTGTTCCGACACTAGGTACTTCCCCACTTATAGTTGTCGAAAACTTTTAGTATTAACTTTTTTTACTACACCTTTATACGTTTGTTTTGTTATACTTCATTTTAATTATGGTCTTTTTTGATAGATGAATAATATCAGGATGATTGTTGGAAGATTCCAAGCATACTCCTACTTTGAGTAATAATATATATTTTGTGAACCATCCAAAATTCGGAATCCATTCAATAAGTATGTACTATTGAAAATACTGTCGAAAAATAATAATGAACATAATAGTACATCTTCCTCCTAAATTTTAAAAATGGTAAGTACACTAACAGAATAAAAGATCATGTCATGCATTAGAAGTCGACAGTAAGTATAAAGTCTAAAGGAACATGTCCGAGGAGAAAACATAAGTTGTAGAGATGACTCCGTTCTCACAGTGTCTACTCATACTTCAAAATTCAGATCGGATGAATAGTCTGAACTCTTAAAGAAGTTTCCAACGAAACACTAACTTTGACTCTCCTTATGAGAAGAAGTCGTCCGTGATAACTGGTCAAACAGTTTTCGTGTGATCTATGTTTCCTGAACTTAACGTGTCAACAAACCCCTTCCGAGAACGTTGGACATGGTAGTAATCAGTCCTTCTTCAACAAGATTATAATTAGTTCGGGGGATTCCTACAACTGTTCCTATTATTAAGAAAAGGTTACACGAGTATAACAAAGTACAATTTTGTTTCGAAACCCTTTCTTACGTGCAAAAATTACCTTCGATATTAAGATACACTTCCCAATAGACTTATCAAACGTGTTCTTTACTTCAATATCTTGAATAAGGAGACTCCTTAACTCCTCCTTTACTTCAGTAACTCCTTTGTTTTGGTTTCAGGATAGTAGGAAACGTCATCTCCAAACATTCCTGAGTCACTTGGAACACCTTGAAAACAGGTCCCGAAGGGAACACCGAGTCGACCATTTCTTGGGTGGACGTTACACCCTCTGGACTCAAACTAGGGACCCAACCTTCTAGGGAACCTCTTCCCTTGTCGATGGGTGAGGTCATAAGACCGGACCTCTTAAGGTACCTGACCTATCAGGTACCCCAGTGTTTCTCAGTCTGTACTGATTCACTGAAAGTGTTGAAGACAGGTATTCAGGTACCCGAAGAGACTTCTCTTGTTTGACCCTAATAATTAGACATCAATTATACTGATGTATCGAAATATTTTTTATTTGTCGTGATATCGGTGGCTTAGGAAGTCCATAATTATATATGTCAAAAATTTTTACTGTTCAGTGATTACATTTTGCCGATATATCGGAGTACCTATTGAAAGTGGTGTAACTCATACTTACTAATAATTATTTAGAATCAACTTGATCATGTCAAGTGAACGGTAGTATGACTGACGTACTCTATACATTTTAAGACGGAGTTAAACAAATTTGTATAGTTTTCACATATTGAAAGGACCCATTCAAAAACCAGGGACGTAAGAGATCTTGTAATGGTGTCCGAACTCTCCCCGACTCCAAACAGGATCAATCTCCGGAGGTCCCCTATCTTGATACAGAGGAGCAAACTGAGATCGAAGGAAACTCATGGATCAGTGGTGACCTAGAGTATCCCCTTTATGCTTTAGGGGTTAGCTAAATCTTTATCTAAATCTGGGTCTTCTATCGGTTAATTACGTAGAGTTGAAAGGTCTTTCGGACTCATATTCGTTCATCGGGGGTTCCGGGGTTCATTACTAACGATAAAGGTTGAAGTAAGTCCTCTTTTTTCGACCTTCGTCGGAACTAAGGTTCTCACAAAGTCCGGTGACTAAAAATAGTGGGTCCATTCTCAGTAAACGTTGATTACATATCTTAGTGTCGGAGAATCTCGATGTTCGTAGGTATCTCTTTTAGGTTAGATCTCGAGAGTAAAATGTCTACTCGTCTGACTCCGGATATCTCCAAACCCCTGAACAGACTCCAGTGTTTGAACAATTATCGAGTCGACCCTATAACTAGTTTACATGGTAAAGATTTTCCGAATTACCACGAACTTTTCGTTAACTAAGAGGATTCATCGTATTTACGAAGGGGAAGTCACAATGAACGTGATAACAAACATATTTCATGTTTTAACATAAAGTCGGGTCGAGGGAGAACTCTGTTTCCTTTTAATTATAATTTCGGTTTTCCAAAAAAACAAATCTTAACCTACGACGAAGTTCGTTTCGTCCCGAATTTTGTTGAGATGACTACTCACAGAGTACAAGTGAAGGTCTTCGTTCCTACCCTCACCCCTTTTTCTACGGACGGTTCTAGTACCTATTTTCTCTAACTTCCCGGAACTCACGAAAAAAGAGTCTCCGTCTTTTTCGGGGAAAGAATAAAACTTCTCATATTGACGTTGAACCGAAGACCTAAGTCCCCATGGAAGGGGGACGAAATGACTGATACCGTCTAAACCCTCTGAGAGACCGTGAGCCACAGGTTAGTGAATAGTAAACATGGAGACAAATGTAACCTCTTATCCCATCGTAAACCCGTCCTTTTTTTCACTATTGAATAGTAAAAATTTTATTGACACTATAGACCTTAGTATCGTTTCTTTATCAGTCTGTATTAATTTTTATACATATATATCTGTTATTTTGGGTCGTAGAAACTGGACCCAAATTAAATCAACTTGGTCAAACTAATGACCTCAGTACAATCATTGTTCTGATCGTTATATAAGATGTCCAAATCTCCCACAGCTATTTTTCCCATGGAACACCTTTTCGTTACATGTCGTCTCTTTATCTCCAGAGTCGCAGAGACAAGGTGGGAATTAACTTAATCTTAAAAGTTAACTCTTCCCTTCCAATTTTAGTGTCAGAGTGTAAACCAGAGGTCATTCGTGTCTTCGACCTTACAATCCATCCTAAAGTGACGGTAACAATGGTAACGGGTGACAAGGGACTCTTGTTTGGTGGTTTCCGGTTTCTCTCCCTTCAAATAGACACACTCTCCAGTCGTCAAACGTCCCGTACCCAGACACATCTCCACCACTCTTTAATAATGTCGACGAGGTAACGTAACGAAAGAGTCGACATTTACTCCGAAGAGTAATTACTTAGTACGTGTGTCTGACGGTCCCAGAGTCGTAATTAACCGTGATTACCCTTGTAGAATACCAACTTCCCTCTCGATACCCTTGGTGAAATTCAGACTACTATAAACCTTCCCTCGAACCTGTTAAATGGAAAAGGTACTTTAAGATCTCGTCGGTATGTATCGTGTGAAAGTAAGGTTTGGTGTTTATTTAGACGTCTTTTAGATAGTTTAAGAAGTACTCTCTCTATCTTATAGTTGTTCACAAAGTCACTCTAAAAGGAAAGACGCGGTACGCACCGTGACTGTCTCACAAACTTTTACGAAAACTCACGTGGTACGTACGATTCCGGATTACATCACATACATTAAACAAAATAAGGAAACTCTAGTAAGTCGTCCCTGAGTCACGTTCAATCGGGACTCCTATAAAACTGGTTATTTAAACAAAATTTTTACACAGGCAGGTACTATCACGCGACAATAAGGGTGTTTTATCCGACTACGCCTTCAAAGTAGACTCGACGGATCTTACAAAACAGGAAATTCACCTTCACCAAACATAATAAAGAAAAAATCAGGGGTGTTTTCTTAGGGAACATTAATCAAAACACTACAAACCGTAACTCCTTACCTATAAGTGTGACAACCATATCTAGTCTAGAAAAGTCTAGTACCTCATTTAAGGTGAAGGGTCTTGTGGTGTTCGGGTATGATGTGAATTCTTACTTATCCTTCTTCCGTACGGACGGAAGTCAACCCCCGTGGGTGTGTTTCCGTGTCAAACGTCTGGGGCGACCGAAGAAGACAGTACACGAGACCACGTTACGTGTTGGACATGTTCCATTTATTATCAAATCTATAGGAGAAACACTTACAATCGTGGAGAGACTGGGTTGTTACTCAGTCACCTTCCCTGCGTCTTGTTCGTTCAACTAGAATATTTCTTTTTGAATCCCGACTCTCTACCACACCTTGTCCAGATACTCCCTCTGTGTTATTACTGTATTAAAAATCATCCCCTCTTACAATATCTTTTAAATTCTAGGTGTAGGGATTTTCGATAAACAATAGTGTAAAAGTTACGTTAAAATATACATATGTATATTTATTTGTGATACTGTCGTTGGTCCTGGAGACATTTTAAAGTAGTATGTCTAAGACACGTCTTACGAAGTAGTTATCAGAATCTGTCATTTCTTAGCCGGACTTCACACCCTCTGGACCCAAACTAGGGACCCAACCTTTCTAGGGACCTCTTCCCGACCGTTGGGTAAAGTCATAAGAACGGACCTCATAGGGGTACCTGTCTTCTCGGACCACCTGATGTCAGGTACCCCAGTGTTTCTCAACCTTTGTTGACTCGATGATTCGTATGTCGTGTGTTAAGTAAAATTTTCGTACACTAAAGTCTTTTGTCAAATTTGACAAGTACTTTTTGACACATCCGAAAAGGTCTGTGAAGTCTATAAGTTTATTTAAGTCAGAAAGAAGACTTATAGTTGAACTCAATGTGTCCAAGTGTAACACAACTTCAACACGACTTTAAAGGTGAACTTAACCGTAACATAAGTCAAGTCGAGTCAACGAGTCAGAACAGACTGAGAAACACTGGGGTACCTGACGTCGTGTCGTCTGAAGGGACAGGTAGTGGTTTAGTACCTCGAACGAGTTTAAGTACTACGGTAGCTCAGTCACTACGGTAGGTTTGGCGACTCAGTCACTACGGTAGGTTTGGTAGTCTAGGACCCAGTAGGGAAAGAGGAGAATGGAAGTTAGAAAGGGTTGTAACCCCAGAAAGGTTTACTCAGTCGAGAAGCGTATTCCAACAGTTTCATAACCTCAAAGTTGAAGTTGTACTCAGGAAGGTTACTTATAAGTCCTGACTAAAGGAAATCTTACCTGACCAACCTAGACGAACAACAGGTTTCCTAAGAGTTCTCAGAAGAGGTTGTGGTGTCAAGTTTTCATAGTTAAGAAACCGTGAGACCAAAGAAATATCAGGTTGAGAGTGTAGGTATGTACTGTTACCTTTTTGGTATCGGAACTGATCTACCTGGAAACAACTGTTTAATTACAGAGACGAAAAATTATACGACAGATCCAACCAGTGTCGAAAAGAAGGTTCCTCGTTCGCAGAAAATTAAAGTACCGACGTCAGTGGTAGACGTCACTAAAACCTCGGGTTTTTTTATTTCAGACTGTGACAAAGGTGACAAAGGGGTAGATAAACGGTACTTCACTACCCTGGTCTACGGTACTAGAAACAAAAGACTTACAACTCGAACTTCGGTTGAAAAAGTGAGAGCAGAAAGTGAAAGTAGTTCTCCGAGAAATCAAGAAACGAAAGACGGTATTCACACTACAGTAGATATGTAGACTCCAATAACCATAAAAAGGGTCGTTAGAACTAAGGTCGAACACGAAGTAGGTCGGGTCGTAAAGAGTACTACATGAGACGTATATTCAATTTATTCGTCCCACTGTTATATATAGGAACTGTAGAGGAAAGGGCTCAACCTTGGTCAGACAACAAGGTACAGGTCAAGATTGACAACGAAGAACTGGACATATGTCTAAAGAGTCCCCCTCCATTCCACCAGACCATAAGGGTAGAGAAATTCTTAAAAGGTGTCGAACAACACTAGGTGTGCCAGTTTCCGAAACCGTATCAGTTATTTCGTCATCTATAAAGAGACCTTGACAAAACGAAAAAGCTACTAGGTCGTCTACAACCGTTACAAGAGACCAAGGAGACGGAAAAGATTTAGGTCGGACTTGTAGACCTTCAAGTACCAAGTGTATGACAAGTTCGGATCGAACCTCTTAAAACTCGTAATGAAACGATCACATACTCTACTCACGTTCACACACCACCGAACTCGTAAGAAACCGTAACGGAAAGAAACCCTAACCTTACTTTTGACTGGAAAAGGTAACATAACCCAACCGGTTTTACAAGGAAAGCCAAACAGAGATTCTACCATGTCTTTTTAGACTTGCTTGAAAAACCGGTTGGGTTTGAAGGAACCTGAGTCGGACGGTAATAGTGTTCATAAAAGATAGAGGTTCTAGTCGACGTAGTTCTACCGAATGGTAGATATCGTACAACCACTTTTGTGGACGATTGGTTCGTCTCATTATGTAAGGGTCGTCCTTGAGAGTAGTAGGAATAACAGGTGATTCTTAGAGTCAAGTATCGTGGAAGAACGTTCGACGGTCTAGTCACTTACTGGGAGTCCATTGGTTCCAAGAAGTTCTGTTCGGTTATTTCTTATTTATTTCGGTAGTAGGGTTAAGACATTTTTTCAGACAAAGAGGTTTGGTCAATGTGTGATCAATAATCAATTGTCCATTGATCAATGACGATGAAGAAGTAAGAAGATTGTCATACTTCGTTGTCTTCTTTTAGTTAGACACATATTAGATAGGATCCTGAAAGTATACATCGACTAGGTTGTCGGGGAAGATGTGGATTGTAAAGTGGGTCTGTTTTAAAAAATGTTAAGAGAAGTAGAAGTCTAAAACCTTCTTATCTATGAATAGAGTCCTTTGTCCTTTACTAATGAATAAAATGTATAAAATTTCCGAACTAAGACAATGATCGGTGGACGACTCTAGAGGTCACTGACAGACAGGTATGTGAGAACTTGTTAACTTTTTACACGGCGAACAACGACAACGGAGACTTCAAATCCCTTACTAGGAAGTCCTCGTCCAAAAATAAGACTTTCACTTTGCCGGTGTGAAACGAAGGAAAAGTTTAAGAAACCCAGTAACACTCAATGGTGTAGAACTATATCTCGACGAAGTTAGATCTGACCGGAGTCCCTAAGAACTTCATAGGAACCCCCACGTCTCCCTGGATTTAAAAGACAGTTTAACGTCCCGAGGTGACTGTTGTCGGACCTGTAGTCGAGAAGGTGACACCTGTTGTGACCATGGATACGGTACCAAAAGTTGAACCGGTTGAACCGGTTAGGACGAGTCGTGTACACGGTTCAGATCCAACCAGTGACGTGTCCGTGTGTTTATCTATGCAAACTGACTCTCGACTCCTTCTTCTTCCGGAATCGCCGATTTAATACACACCCATTTGGACAACTAACATATCGAGGTCACCACATTACTTTTAACAGTCAAATCAAGGGACTCCTCCACCACTAGTTGTAGGGGGGTTTGATAGATGTAGAAATTAGTCATGTTGGGATTAGTAAAAAAAGATGTCAAGTGAGTAACAGTCGTCATTTATAAAAGAAGGTCAAGTACACTAAATAGTGACCTTTTATTACATCCTTAGAAAATTAAGAAGAGGAAGTAAAGTGTCTACTCTTTAGTACACATGTCGAGTCACTACGTATTATTAATATCTCTGACCGGATCTTAGATCCAGAGTCCTAATCTTCAGACTAAGTGTAAGATGGATACGGTACGATGTACGGTGTTTGTATGTGGGTAGTGGGAGTAAGTCCTCCATTAAAATTCAGATTATAAGACGTAGACCATATAGGAATGGGTATGGGAAGGGTGTAATTATCAAAATTGAATACGGGAAAGACATAGAAAACTCCTATCAACTGTGAGTACTTACAGCTACCTTTATTGTAAGGAGAACTAATTCATGAACATAATCGTCTGGAGATTCAAAATAAAGTAGAATCCTAGATCGAAATGATCGCACCGTTGGAGAGAGAGAAAACGAATAAATCGATGGAAAAGAAAGAGATAAGAAAATAGAAAGAATTCCCTGTTATATTTCTGAACAGAAAATACCAAAAGTCAGGTCACGGGATGAGGGTGTAAGGGTAGGGAGGGGGCTGAAATATATAATATGTGTGTATGAACGAATGTATATTATAACACGACTATATGACCCACATTGTCATGTAATCTTAATCAGGAGATACCGAGGAATTTAATTCGGATCACCTAGGTTAATCTTAAACTACGACGAAATCATTTCGACACGAATTTTAACGACATGACTACTTTCAGCGTATTAATGGAAACCCTCGTAGAAGATAAACACTGACCTGATGAGTACTTTAGGACTCGTTAACGGTCTGGATGTCCGGGGAAGACCCTTTTCGACGGTTCCGTCTAACGATACGTTTTCCTCGGTTCGAAAACCTTACACTGAAATTCTTAGACCAATGTTGACTAACTTGGTTCCTAAAAATCAGTTTCCTTATATAAATAACTGAATTGTAACCTGATCGTTGGATATTCTACCGGTCACTCCAAAGAGATCTAAAAAATCAATTATCATTCTAGAAAACAGATCTTCCCTCAATTATATTCTATATGGTCCTCCCCACCATCTATGGTTATAATCTCTCTTTTAGTTCACCTTTTTATTTTATTTATTGTAAACAGGGTTTGTAAAACAGAAGGTTCAGTACTACCGGTTCATCCTTTATAAACCCAAAATCTCAATCCATCTAAACCTAAGTTTATAAAGTATAAAAGAAACTCAGAGTTGAAGGAAGAAAATTTTTACCTTTATTATTATAGAAAAAGTTTCATAGTAATTTTTATAATTCACTATTTCATAAAATTTTCTGTCTTGTATTATATATAGTTTATCTGTTTATAGGTTGTTTACCGTCGTTTATTCCCTTATCGAGTACTTAACGAACTTGTCTAATTTACTCCATTGTACACGATACGAGGTCTGTATCGTATCCGTAGATAAATATCATTTACGAGGAAGACAGGGTACACTAAGGTCCTTCATATTTCTGAAGGAAATTTATAGTTTCATCTAAACTTAAAGACCAGAAGTAAACAAGTACATGAGTTCTTTACAAATCACTCTTAGATGGTATACGGTCTGATCTTATCTTTCTATTTAGTTTTTTTCAAGAACTATAGACTTTCACGTATCATACCTAAAGTCTCTCTGTCCTTTTATCCGTTTACGGTAAAATTACACCACTCACGATATTGTCCCATAAGACCATCATACGGACCAATAGGTTCAAAAACTTCTAATTTTAGTTATGTAGTTCTTCGTATTTAAGGAGAGGGTCTTTGGTTAACCTTCCCATATGTTACGGACCTTTACGTTTGGCCGATGACGTGCATTCTGCATGAATTTTCCTTCGATGTCACAGACACTTACGACTCTTCTCTTCTTTGTATAGACCGATCGTTTTAAGTTTCCTCTACGGGTAGTTGTTCTTTTGTTTTCGAAAGGAGGTTGTGGTAGACCGTTTTCTTTCCAGACTCAATTATCATTTTATCGTAGAACACGTAATATCGAAGATAAGACTACAAAGGACACAAAAGGGGAGAAAAATCTACTCCGACTTTACTCTTATAATCGACGTAAGTAGAGAGGTAAGTAGGTTTAGGAGTGAGGGACATTTCGTGTGGTATACACTTTCTTTTCGAAATTTTTATGTATTACGAAGATAAAAGTAGATGAAGGTCTTTATTCGTGATATTTAATACGGGTCGGTGGTTCATTATAATAACTCGTAGACAAGTACCGTAAATTTACAGATTTCCCCGATTCCAATAAATCGACTCTTTCCTCTTTTGGTCTCATTGTAAACACTGTCAGATAATAAATTTCCCGTCATTTGTTGATAAATAGTATGGGAGAATCCTTACTTATTCTCTTTTCTTCGAACGTTCATATGTTTGAAGAAGTTATACTTCGAATATTATTTTGTCACTTTATCAATAAAGATGAACAGTAATTAATGTAAATATGTGTATATGGATATATGTATTTCTTAATATCTTGGTTTAAAATATAGTTTCTTTTTTTGACCCCCTCCTGTTGGTCTTTCAAACTCTTAGTACAATAAAATATTTGTATATAAAAATTTTCAATGGATGTTTAGATAAAAGGAGTTGGTTGTTCATAAGTAACACATTTATTATACAATAGTCCGGTTCATAAACTTCCTAATGTTTTTCAGATTTAACATTAGGAACGTGACTTCCTCAAATATCAGACAACCCTCTGTTTCATTCATCTACTTCACCATCTTTTATATTACGATAACTGCTAATATAAGCCATCACCAACACACTACATCTACCGTTGTAACGTCCAGAAGACTTCTATGGTCCGAATCTAATCAAACCTTCAGAATATAATCAGACCTCCGTTTCTTTGAACTTAACTATAAAATATAAATTTTTTTTTATAACACGTTAAAATTTCCAAAGTGAGGTAAATGTTAATAATGTCTTATAATCAATATAAGGAGTACAACACGCCATACAGGAACGTTGGATAGAATATGGTTTGCCAAACATGTAGGGTAAAGGAGTGCGAATATAGTGGTGAGGGGGGGGGAGGGATGACCATTAGTAATCGGATAAGAGATATAGACATTCAAACAAAGAAAAACAATATAAGTAATTAAAGAAAAAAAAAAATCAAAGATGTACATTTACTATAGTATATCATGAACAGAAAGAGATAGTCTGTCTAAAGTAGATCGTATTACGGGAGGTTTAAGTGGATGTAACGATGTTTACCCCTTTTAGGTGAAAATTCCTACAGATCATAAAGTGATATATGTAATTATATGTGTGGTGGAGAAGAAATAGACAAATAGACAATTACCTGTGATTCCAACGAAAGTATAGAACCGTTAATATTTGTTACGACAAAACTTGTAATTCCACGTACATAGAAAGTTTAATCACAAACAAACAAACAAACAAACTATATATGGGTCGTCACCTTAACGTCCCAGTATGTCATAAAGACCCCGAAAGGTCCACTACGATACCTTTTCTTGGTCGGACGGTTATGTCTTCTTTTTTCTCTGTGTCTAAGGTAGGGACACAACCCTATTAGAGTACCTCTTTTACCGTTGGGTGAGGTCATAAGAACGGACCTCTAAGGGCACTTGTTTCCTCGGACCACTCGATATCAGGTTTCCCAACGTTTCTCAACCCGTTTTGACTTCGTTGAATCGTACGTGTCATCAAGATATATCAACAAAGCTCCTTCAAGACAAGTCAGTGAGTCAGCACAGGCTGAACCGTTGGGTTACCTGAGGTCGTACGGTTCGGAGGGACAGGTAGTGGTTGAAGACCTCAAATGAGTTTGAGTACAGGTAGCTCAGTCACTACGGTAGGTTGATAAAGTAGGAGACAGTAAGGGAAGAGGAGGGTGGAAGTTAGAGAGGGTCGTAGTCCCAGAAAAGGTTACTCAGTCAAGAAGTGTAGTCCATCGATTTCATAACCTCAAACTCGAAGTCGTAGTCAGGAAGGTTACTTGTAAGTCCTGACTAAAGGAAATCCTACCTTTCCAACCTAGACCAACCTAGAGGAACGACAGGTTTCCTGAGAGTTCTCAGAAGAGGTTGTGGTGTTACGTTTTCGTAAGAAGCCGTGAGTCGAAAGAAATATCAGGTTGAGAGTGTAGGTATGTACTGATGACCTTTTTGGTATCGAAAGTGATATGCCTGGAAACAATCGTTCATTACAGAGAAGAAAAATTATGTGACAGTATCGAAAAGAAGGTTCCTTGTTCACAGAAAATTAAAGTACCGACGTCAGTGGTAGACGTCACTAAACCCTCGGGTTCTTTTATTTCAGACAGTGACAAAGATAACAAAGAGGTAGATAAACGGCACTTCACTACCCTGACCTACGGTACTAGAATCAAAAAACTTACAACTCAAAATTCGGTTGAAAAAGTGAGAGGATAAAATGAAAGTAGTTCACCAACAAGTCAAGAAGAAGTGAAAGACGGTATGCCCACCACAGTAGACGTACAGACTCCAATAACTGTAAGGAGGGTAGTTAGAACTAAATTCGAACACAAAGTAGGTTTGGTCATAAAACGTACTACATGAGACGTATATTCTATTTATTCGTCCCACTGTTATATGTCGGAACTACGTGAGGAAAGGGTTAAAACTTGGTCAGTCAACAAGGTACAGGTCAAGATTGTCAACGAAGAACTTGACGTATGTCTAAAGAGTCCTCCATCCATTCCACCAGACCATAAGGGTAGACAAATTCTTAAAAGTCGTCAAACAACACTAGGTGTGACAGTTTCCGAAATCACATCTGTGACTTCGTCTTTATCTATAAAAAGACCTTAAGAGAACGAAAAAGATACTAGGTCATCTACAGTCGTTAAACTAGCGACCAAGAAGACGGAAAAGATTTAGGTCGAACTTGTTTACCTTCAAGAGTCAAGTGTATGACAACTTCGGATCGAACCTCTTAAAACTCGGGATGAAACGATCACACACTTTACTTACGTTAATACGTCATCAAACTTATAAGAAACCGTAACCGACAGAAACCCTAACCTTACTTTTGACTGGAAAAGGTTTGAACACCGGTGACTACTCGAAAGGTTTAAACGACCGTACAACTCACGTCACGAAAGTAACGTAGTGGAAAATCCTAAACTTTGTCGAGTCGACTTTAAGGTACTTTTGTAGACAATAAATACAGAAAAACTACTATCGGTAAGACTGTCCATACTCCACTATAGAGTAACACCAAAACTAAACGTAAAGAGACTACTAATCTCTATAACTCGTAGAAAAGTACCCGGACAAACGGTAGACGTACAGGAGAAACCTTTTTACAGATAAGTCAAGAATACGAGTAGAACGGGTAAAAATTAGTCCGAAAAAAAAAAAAAACTTCAACATACTGGACAAATGTATGTAATCTATAATTGACGAATAGTCAGTATCGTAAACGTTTATAAAAGAGGATACATCATCCAAGTCTCTTCCGTTACCGTGGGGTGAGGTCATGAAAACGGACCTTTTATGGTATCTGTCTCCTCGGACCATCCGACGTCAGGTACCCCAGCGTTTCTCAGCCTGTGCTGACTCGCTGAAGTGAAAGTGAAAAGTGAAAATACGTAACGTCTTCCTTTACCGTTGGGTGAGGTCACAAGAACGGACCTCTTAGGGTCCCTGTCCCTTGGGACCACCCGACGGTAGATACCCCAGCGTGTCTCAGACTGTGTTGACTTCGCTGAATCGTCGTCGTCGTCGTCGTACATCATCCAACAGAAAATTAAAACAGTTACGAAAGAAAACGATAAATTTCGAAAATTCAAATTACTCCAGGATAGACAAATTAAAACCAAAATAAAGGAAATGAGTTCCTCTGTCTAGGTTTTGGTATTACGACATACAGTCTCATAAGACGGATACAAAAGGAGATCCTTAAAATTCAGAGATCAGAATGTAAATCCAGAAATTAGATAAAACTCAAATGAAAACATATAACACAATCTCTTACAAGACTAAAGTGAGAAAATGTACATCGACAGGTTAAAAGGGTCGAGGTAAAACACTTCTCTGACAGAGAAGAGGTAACATGTAAGAACGGATAGAACAGTAGAGTTCACGTACCCAAATAAGACCAAGGTAACTAGATACACAGATAAAAACAGAGTCATGGTATCATAAAAGTAATGTAATCGAAACATCATATCAGGTATCAGTCCTTCGTACTAAGGAGGTCGAGATCAGAAAGAATTCAAACAAAACCGATGATTCCTAGAAAACACAAAGGTATGTTTAAATTAAAAAAAAAGATCAAGACACTTTTTACGGTAACTATCAAACTATCCCTAAAGTAACTAAGATATCTAACGGAACCCATTATACCATTAAAATTGTTATAACTAAGAAAGTTAGGTCCTTGTTTTATATATAGAGGTGGACAAACATAGTAGAAGTTAAAGATACGTTACCTAAACAGTATACACCGGAAATAATACGACTCCACACAATGGAGACACGGGCGTCTGACTGGTTCTACCGCTCCATCTTTTTGTGACTCGAGGGGAGCATAGTACTCGAGGGGAGCATAGTACTCGTGTGGAGCATAGTACTCGAGGGGAGCATAGTACTCGAGGGGAGCATAGTACTCGAGTGGAGCACAGTATTCGTGTGGTTTTAGTGTTGATAGAAGTCTTGTCGGTACCCACTTCTTCTGGTCTTTGACTGTTTTTTCTAGATGTTGATGTCTGTGTTTCTTCCTCGTGGTTGTTCTGTCCATTCTCCCCGTCTATACGTTATGTCAGTATAGGGTAAGGGGACCCATCCACTGGGTGTGTGACCTCTTATTAAAACGTCTCCAGGAAGGTATCTTCATTCTCAAGACTCGAGGTATAGTCCGAGAGTCCGACCCCCAGAACATGGTCCTTCTACTGGGGAGTCTCGTAGAACGAAACTTCTGGTCGTCCGGAATTGAAGTCTTCTGGGTTCTCTAACCCCTTTAATCTCTGAACTGGGTAGACTCTTTAATCTCTGAGCACACATGGTCCTAGGTCCCGTTTTCCTCATTAGACGATCTTCGGACTCATACTCGACGGACGGCGAGAAAATCCCACAGCACTTCTCTGTTCCGTACCGATGTCGAGTGGGACCCCTAGCTCTGGGACCGCCGTCGGTATAAACCCTTGTAAGATGGTGTCCTTGTGACGACGACTACCGACGACAGAACCCTAAGTGGGAGATCGAGTGATTACGGTTCTGTGGGGTGGGTTGTGGATTTCCACGGTCACGACCTATGGAGTCTAGTTTGTTGATTGACCCGTTCCTACGTTGGGGGTGGGGGTAGGGTAGTCGTCGGTCTCACGGATTTCTGAAAGACTCGGGTGTCGGTGGAGATCTGTGTTGGGATCTATACCGAGACGGGTGGTTTCCTGGTGTTGAGTCGACATGGGCGGTCATACGTACGTGGTCTAGATGGGAGGTCCTTCGGTCGGGGTTGGAGGTCTTCACGGAGTGAGTGGTCCCTCTCTGTGGTCTACGTTCTTTTGGTACTAGGATGTCGGTCGTTTGGGTCGGACGGGTATCACTAAGTTTAGGATGGGTTCCTCGTCGACACGGGATCGGGGTAGGTGATCGTCCGGTTACATTCGAAACCTTGTTGTGTCCCGGACATGGGTTGACTTTTCTAGAGACTTCCTAACACAAATCTTTCTTTCTTGACCTTTGTTTATACCTTTTGTGTCACTTTCATAACAAGAGTAAGACAGACATGGTTCGGTTTTATTTTACATCTTTATTTTTTTATAACTTAATTCTTTTACTTGAATTATCATCTTTTTTTACTGTTCTCGTGTTTCTCAAATAGAGACACTAAATTAAGTCGTAAAGAAGTTCCTCCGGTCTTAAAAAGTTATTCGTTCAACAGTGATTGTCATTCAAGGACCTTTTCCAGCTTCTCGACCGACTTTGTTTATTTTGTCATTTATGGTACCGGTTCTTTTCCATTTATCCTACGACCTCGTTTGTCATCATTTTTCCTTACTGTATCGCTTCTTATTTATATCTTTGCGACTCTTTCGTTATAAAACCCTAACTTGTATTGTTGTTCTTTTAATTTAAGACTCTCTATCCTACACTGTTTCTCTTATTCGAATCAAAAGAGAAAGGACGAAGAGACAGGTTCTCTTTATTGACAGTCGATGTCCAGTATTTCGAAATGTCTGAGTACTGGAGACTAGAGACTGGGACACTAAATAAAAGAGACTCGTCTTCACACTGGGGAGGAGGTAGACTCTTTTTACTCCGTTGCACCGACCCACCGAAGACGGTAAGTAGTCCGTTACTTTACGCAGACCAAGAGTTAAAAGGTAGGCGTGAGAACGAAGTCCGGTTGAGTCCTGACCAGATGTCTAATTACGTTTCTTAGTCGTCTGTGTAAAATAAATGTTATGTATATGTAAGTTGAATATTTGGGAAAGATGACTTGGTGTCTTCCGTTCGTCAAGGGTTAAATTAATTGTGTGAATTTAACGACTTTCAGTCGTCTTGGTCAAGTATTCACCGGTCTCGTCTCGACAGGATAAACGTTTTTTTTCAATTGAGTCACATTTCCTTCTTCTCAAGAAAGTAAACGTAACCGGGGAAGACAGTTATGAACTATTCATCTCCACGGGTAAACAATTTCCCATAAAAAACGTGTATGTCTCGTAGTCTTTTCCATAAAGGTCTTCTCGTCTCTATTAATCTCGTGTACACGAGAGAAACTACTGTAAACTTCGTCGTTCCTCTGACCTCAGTCCCTCCCCTCCCTTGACCCCCCTCTTACACAAAACACTTCGGTTCTGACGACCATCGATCTCAACCGAGGTTGAAGACCCCCGTTTCCTCTAACTCAGTAGAGGGAAGATATCTCGACTAAACGACTTTTCCGTGTTCTTTAAGGGTCCCTAAAGTACGACGAAACTTCGTTGGACGTATAGTTTACCTATCCTTTCCCTCTCCTCCTTTACCCAAAACAACGATCCAGAGGGATTCTGAACGGTTTTAAAACGGAGAGAGAAACACTTGGGTCATTGACGGTGTCGACCCGAGGGGTAATGAGATTTGTCCTTTCCGTACTTATACGGGACAGGAAAAGTCAAACGATTACAAGAAACCATTCCCGTTTGTACCGGTACAAACAAGAGGGACCCCTTGTTCAGTCCGTACTTCAGGGAAAACAAGTCTGATTCTTGTTAGAGGAGAATAAGGGTTCAGAGTCTCACCGACCGTTGAATTAGACCTGTATACTTGTACTTATGACAGATCCGTCCCTTTCCCGATCCGAGAGACTTCGACGGGTCCTCAACCACAGACAGACTTCGGGGTCCTCTACATCTCTACGTCCACTAAGGACCCTCTCCGGGAGAAATCCACATGTTCAGGTATTTCCCTCAGAGGGACTATAAATCCTCACGTCTCTCGTCTAGGTCATCACAGAAATCGGAACCAAATGTTTTCCTTATACTCGACTTTCTTACTCTGTAGAATCTACGGTACCCTTACATTTTCATATTGATACTACTCACACCCGAAAGGGCCACCGAGTCTACTATTTCTTAGGTGGACGTTACACCCTCTGAACACAAACTAGGGACCCAACCCTTCTAGGGGACCTCTTCCCGTACCGTTGAGTGAGATCATACGACCGGACCTCTTAGGGGTACCTGTCTCCTCCGACCGTCTACTGTCAGGTATCCCAGTGTTTCTCAGCCTGTGCTGACTCGCTGAATCCTGTGTCGTGCGCAATCTTCTGTTCTTTCCTCCCAAGTTCTGTCACCGTATCTTTCTAGGACTTCGGGGGAGGAGGGTTCCTGTGATGTTTAGATGTTGACGTATACCTTATTAAGGGGGAATTTCCTTGGACTTTTGACCTACTTGTCAGAGGTGTTGTTTCCCATTTTCCTGTCGTGACTCTCCCATCCTCATTGTCTCTATACTAGTGTCGTTCCTTTTTGTGGTGTAGGATCGACGTCAGTAGGTGTTAGTCCTTCTTAGTGTTTTTATCAATAAAAGGGACTCCTCACTCCCTAAACTCGAAGTGTAGTTCATTGGGGTTGGGAATCTATACGCGTCCTCTTTGGTTAAGGATTTTGTGGGTGGAGACTTTTGGTTACCCCTTATACAGGTCCTTCTGATATCTTAATGTCCCTTACCTTTTGGACGATAATTTCCCGAGTACCCTTCTGAGTGAGTTGGGTTTTGTGTCACATTTTTGTGGTCTAACCTTCACACACCTGTACCAGGTACCCAAGTAACAGGATAGCCCACTTCCTCTAGAGATTATGCATGATTAGAACTTCGTAGACAAGTTCTTCGTCCTTGGTCAACCTTACCAGGGACCCCAGACTCTGTGACACCCTCGGTAGACACGATAAAGTCTGACGGAACGACTATATCGAAACCGTCCATGGTAAGACCTTTAGAGACAGACTGGACAATCGTGTTCACCCGTACTGGCCGAATCTGGGGGTGGTGGGTCTGTGGAGACGACCCGTAGTGTCGGTGTACCAACTATTGGCGAAAGTGATCGTGGGTCGTCAGTGATGTCTACTCGGGACGTCAGTCAGTAAGGTCCCCGGTCAGGACGGTTGGTGGTGGGTCGTGGGGGGAGTTCGAGGAGGACGGAAGACCATAACTAAAAGTAACAGTAAATGACTGTTCGTGGGTCCAGTAATCTTTGTTATTGACAAGTGTCTTACAAAATTCGTGGGATCATCGTTCTCATCAAGTCGTCGGTTCTGGTATTTATCTTAGACCCAAGACTCGAAATCTATTGAAGGGACTTTTATCTCTCCGGTTATCTGTACGAAATACGTGTGACTTCATTTCGTTGATATTTCAACGTATCAAGATTCGATCCGAATGTCTCATTGATGTCTTAAAAGGATACCTATCATACCACCAATTTATGGATCTGAAAAAAAAAAAAAGGAACACCCCCCACGACTTTTTTACGTATGTCAACAGGAAGTAAATTTATCTTTATATATAGGATAATCAAGATTACAAAGAAAAGAAGAGTACTAATCGAAGTCTCTGTTCTTCGTTTCGTAGAATCAAAAGTCTTTGAAAGTGAAGGAAACTTAGGAGTCATTTATGGTTCTTTCGATAGGTCATACACTTTTATTTCTCGGTCTTATTTAGACGGAGGAAAGAATTTACGAATTGGAATTTCGTGAGTCGTCCCTTCTTCTTATAAAGGATTATATCTCTATCTCTCAACAAACAATGTTTTTTCCTTTTTTTTTAGGTTAATTTTTCACCCTAAACACTCCGGGGACGAAACCGTACTTGGTGTTTCGTCTCAGTCATGTAGTCGAGATTACTGTTTCCGTACCTACGGACTATGACCTCTAATGTTTGGTCAAACGTCAAATAACCGAAAAAGTAGTATCTCCTACCAACTTACAAAACTAAAGTCACTATTTACTATGACTTATTTGAATTCAATATTTGAAATTTGACGAAAACGGAATTTACGGAATATTTTATAGATTTTGAACGGCTTCACAAGTTGACTTTGTACTTTTTAATTCAGTATGACCACCAAAATATAGTGTGTCTTGTTTTTGTTAGTAAACTTGTTGGATAGTAAATTCGGATTTTATATTAATAATCCAGGTTATTCTGGTTAAGGTCACTGTAGGTGCAGTGAGAAATTCTCTTTATCTTATTACATTGCTTACGAAAACCTCGTCCGTGGAAGTCACAAGACGGGTGTAGGGGAGTCTAGAGAGACGATAAGAGTATATGTGGACGGTGGTCTCACGAGTGCGAAGGTTGTCAGTCGTGGACGGAGAGACTCGTAAAGGAACTATGATGACCATGACGAAACGGACGTCCGTAACTCTACATATCCAAAGACATGATTGTTATGTACAATTGACTAACGACAAAAGACCTGGGATATAATTCGTGTAATAGACTTAATAAGGTAGTTTAAGAGTATCGTTGTCACGTACCAAATTTATTTTAAATACTGAGCCATTAAAGGAAAGATATTTTAAAGATAAGATCATAATAATACGTACACATGTTACTTCATACATGTTTATACCAGTGACATTGTCACAATAAAATTTATGGTGACTGTTGTATTTAAATATAGTTGTTTCCTGGTTAGTTGATTTGTAACCGTGTAAAGGATACGTTGTACCGTTTTCCTACTACGTTAACATACACGTACATTACCTTGACAATACTTATATGTCATAACCCATTTTTGTTCTATCACTTATAAGTATATGTATATCTATATATACTTCCACGTTAATTAATAAAGACATTTCTCTTATTTTTAACCTTCTTAAATCACCCTTCTATACGGAAACGTTTCTCCCTGACCCTTAGACCTATCTTTCATCTGAATAAAAACAAAACACACGAGTATTGTTAAAAAAGTTAAACTTTTATTTATTCATGTTTTAATTCACGTCTTAAGTCTGTCTCTTTCTCGTTCTCTCTCTTCGACTAGTCGTGAGAGTTTTCAACAAATCTCTAGTTTATAAATATAAATAAATAGTATAAATGTGTTAAAGTTTTCACCCCCATAATAATAATATAGGTAAAATTCCTATTCCTTAACTCTACCTCTTAATTGATTTAACAAGTTCACGTCAGTCATCACTTATCATCTCAGTCCTAAACTTAGATTCTGTTAAACTAAAGATTCGGGAATGAAAAATGGGACATAGTGAAAGGAAAGTCTTAAGTTTTACCTACTTACTTTGGTAAATCATTACAATGTTTTTACTCTACAAAATTATTACGTTAACATTGAAAAATAAAGAATATTTTAGATGAATGAGGTTTGTTTCTAAATCATATTTATGTTTAGGTCAGTGTCCTTTTACAAAGAGAAATTCATGATCTCTTTAATATTGATTAAAGATTACTTTTATATTCAACTGATCTTTTATACCCTTTATTTACCTTACTATCTTTATATGTATGGATACATAAAGAAACATAGAAAAGGGGGTTTCTTTATCCTTTAAATAAATGTTTCATTTCCTTATTAAAGGGAATGTTGGAGTTGAGAATACAAGGTGAATCTTTGAAAAATATGTCTGTTCAGTATTTTGGTTTCTCCGGGTCTCTAGGTTGGTCACTACACGACTTTTGTGACTATTTCAGAATGTTCTCGATTTAAAAGTTCTTGGAACTACTGACTTGTAGTTCCAATTTTTGTTCTCTCAAAAATTAAATTTTAATTAATATATTTGATGTTTGTTTAATTTTACTTCCAATATATGTAAGTTTTGAGTAATTAAGGATGAATTAAATTATAAAAAACTCCAATGAGTGAGATAAAAACTCCAATGAGTGTAAATATACTACCTTTATGCATAATTACACGTACCGATACTGAGAGAGGGATTAAGGTACAAATTACTATAGTGTGACCATTAAACTTTAGTTGAAACGATCCTCTTAAATGTGATGTCTCAATCGTTTCCGATTTTTAACCCCGAAAAAAGAATGTATTTCAGTTTAAATTTTGTTAATACTGATGTAGTGATCTAAGTTACCTCTTCCGTTACCGTGGAGTGAGGTCATACGAACGGACCTTTTAGGGTACCTGCCTCCTCGGACCATCCGACGTCAGGTACCCCAGTGATTCTCAGTCTGTGCTGACTTGCTGGCGAAAGGGAAAAGTGGAAGTACGTGACCTCTTCCTTTACCGTTGGGTGAGGTCACAAGAACGGACCTCTTAGGGTCCCTACCCCCTCGGACCACCCGACGGCAGAGACCCCGACGTGTCTCAGTCTGTGCTGACTTCACTGTGTCGTCGTCGTCGCGATCTAAGTTGTGAGGAATAACCGTATTTATATATTTCAAACGATAAATATCGGAAATCCCTTTTTTTTTAGTACTACAAACGTCATTTTTTACTGATAATCTTGTAGATCATACTTTACACCGGTCAGTAAGAATACCAACTAGGATCTTTGACAAAAGTTCATTGTAATTAGTTTACAAGGGTAGATTCGTGAAATTTTTCTCTTTGTAAAATTTTTCCTCTTTCATTTTTCGTTTTGTAAAGGAAGAAAGTCATCCTTAACATCAAGATCTAAATATTAGAGAAGAAATCTTTAATACACACCCCAGTATGAAGTCAAGTTAAGCCAACGAGACAGTACAGGCTGAGAAACGTTGGGGTACTTGACGTCGGGTGGTCCGGAGGGACAGGTAATGGTTGAGGGTCTCAAGTGGGTTTGGGTACAGGTAGCTCAGCCACTACGGTAGGTTGGTAGAGTAGGAGACAACAGGGGAAGAGGAGGACGGGAGTTAGAAAGGGTCGTAGTCCCAGAAAAGTTTACTCAGTCGAGAAGTGTAGTCCACCGGTTTCATAACTTCAAAGTCGAAGTTGTAGTCAGGAAGGTTACTTGTGGGTCCTGACTAGAGGAAATCCTACCTGACGAACCTAGAGAAACGTCAGGTTCCCTGAGAGTTCTCAGAAGAGGTTGTGGTGTCAAGTTTTCGTAGTTAAGAAGCCGCGAGTCGAAAGAAGTGTCAGGTTGAGAGTGTAGGTATGTACTGGTGTCCTTTTTGGTATCGGAACCTCTTGTAAATACTTACCTAAATAATAGATACAATGGGTACGAACATCTAGAATCTTTTAATAAAATATGAGTATTATTTCCGTTAAAGAAGAGTATAAAAACTTTGTGTCACTATCCGTCATTGTGGTAACTAGTCTTACTAAAACTTTGGACCCTTTAGTATTATTACTTTCAGTTAGATTTAACTTACTACTTAGGTGTTTCTCTCACCAGATATTCTTCGACATTGTATATCGATATCACAGACGTAGCAGTCTTCCAAGGATTACCAGAGAAACAATTTCTAAAACCCAGAATAGAAAAATTACTAACAAAACCCCATATCTACCAAATGTCACAACACAATTGAAGTCCATGTGTCGTTTTACTTAGTTAATATATATATGTATATAGGTGAGAAAAAATCTAATAGAAGGGTATATCCAGTAATGTCTCATAACTGATATAAAGGGACACGATATGTCATCCAAGAATAATCAATAGGTAAAATAATTATATATATCAATACCCATATAAAATAGGGTTAGATCGTTAAATCGGGAGGAAAGGTGTAAGGGGGACATTGGTATGTAAAAGATTTTTGAACGGTCTTTTTAGTCATTCACTATTTATGTATTTTATTTACCAAAATAATTATGTGGAGTCCGAAGTTGTCATAAAAATCTCATTTTTGACAAACTGGTTACCTCCATGGACCAAAGGGAAAGTATCTTAGTCAAATGTTGAGGGACGACCGTTTAGTAAACAAAATTCTCCCTTGACAATGTATACGAATATATATAAAATTTGGTACAACCAGAAAGTGTGTGTGTTTTTCCTTCAAAGGTCAATTTTATAAACTAACGAGAGGTTCCTGTTATTACACATGACTCTCTGTATTAATCTTCTGTGACCTAATTCGACTATCATAAATTACTTTTGAGGGAGCAGTGAGTCAGTACAAAGATCTTCAACAAGGCGATTGATCCCGAGTGACTAGAATAATTTGTCTTAAGATTGAAAAAATAAATATTCTACTGGATTTCCCTCGTCTCGACTTCGAAGAATTGACCTATTTCGTGAACGAGTACTAATGACCCGTACGGTCGAATTTGCGTTAATTTAGACATGATACATACGTTTGGATCGGGGTCGGTAGATCTGTCGACTCCATCATTGAATATAATACACTGTCGTTCCTTGAGTTTTCTTAGGGAAATTTTTTTAACAATGTATGCAGTCGGAATCAGAATTTTAAGAGTGGTAAATTTAATGACGTGACCTACTGACAGAGGTCTCCTTCAGAACTCTTGGTTTCGTTTCGAAATTCCCGTACAAATTTATTTCTTTTTATATTTCCTTCTGACCTCTTTTACTGATCTTAAGTGAAGTTTTGACATCCACTTTCACTTTCACACCAACGAGTTGGTACAGGTTGAGAAACAGGTACCTGATATCGGGTGGTTCGAGGAACCAGGTACCCTAAGAGGTCCGCCCTTGACCTCACTCAACGGTAGCGGAAAAGGTCCTCTAGAAGAACTGGGTCCCTAGTTTGGGTCCAAAGGACGTAACATCTGTCTAAGAAATGACAGACTCGGTGATCCCTTCGGGTTTTGACATCCCTTTTCCTGATTTCCCATTTGTGTTTCTTTTATCATTGTTCTTTTTTATTTATCTTTCCGTTTTTAATTACCTATTTCAAACCTTTCTGTGGTATGGATTTTATATTCGTGTTTCTCTTATAAACCTCGAGTACATCGCTGCCTGAATGAGTCAAGTCAAGTCGAATCAACGAATCATCGCAGGTCGAGAAACGCTGGGGCACCTGGTGTCGTGAGGTCCGGAGGGACAAGTCGTGGTTGAGGACGTCAAACAGGTTTGAGTGTGGGTAGCCACTACGGTAGGTGGGTAGAGTAGGAGACAGCAGGGGAAGAGGAGGACGGAAGTTAGAAAGGGTCGTAGCCCCAGAAAAGTTTACTCAGTCGAGAATCGTAGTCCACCAGTTTCACAACCTCAAAGTCGAAGTTGTAGTCAGGAAGGTTACTTGTGGGTCCTGACTAAAGGAAATCCTACCTGACCAGTCTAGAGGAACATCAGGTTCCCTGAGAGTTCTCAGAAGAGGTTGTGGTGTCAAGTTTTCGTAGTTAAGAGGCCGTGAGTCGAAAAGAAATATCAAGTTGAGAGAGTAGGTATGTACTGATGACCTTTTTGGTATCGGAACTGATCTGGTTGAAAACAACCGTTTCATTACAGAGACGAAAATTTATACGATAGATCTAACCAGTATTGAAAGGAAGGTTCCTTATTCGGAGAAAAATAAAGTGCCGAAGTCAGTGGTAGACGTCACTAAAACCTCGGGGAGTTTTATTTCAGTCGGTGACAAAGAGGACAAAGGGGTAGACAAACGGTACTTCACTACCCTGACATACTGTACTAGAGTTAAAAGACTTACAACTCGAAATTCGGTTGAAAAAGTGAAAGGAGAAAGTGAAAGTAGTTCTCTGAGAAATCAAGAAACGAAAGACGGTATTCCCACCACAGTAGACGTATAGACTCCAATAACTATAAAGAGGGCCGTTAGAACTAGGGTCGAACGCGAAGTAGGTCGGGTCGCAAAGAGTACTACATGAAACGTATATTCAATTTATTTGTCTCACTGTTATATGTCGGAACTCTATGAGGAAAAGGATAAACCTTGGTCAGACAACAAGGTACAGGTATTACCCGAATAATCGTTAGTCGTTTCTCGTTTAACTTTGTTTTCCGACTCAATTGGTAAAGTGTAGAAAGTATAACTGTTTTAAAATTTTGGGACTATTATTGTTTAAACCCATTCTTCCACTTTATTATATTTTAAAGTTATATGGTCATAAATTTAACATGTCTGTTTTACCTTCGTTAAACCATTAGATTATCTCATTTTCTACGGGGAGAGTCGTTAACTTATTAAGAAGGAGATCAGTCCATGATATGGTATAAAGAACGTATACATGAGTTCCCCTGTGTATGTTCTTATTAGGAACGAACTGACTGATTTTCTTGTTGTCTATGCCTTTATTTACAGATAGTTGAACTCTTACCTGTCCTCTTTCACAATGTGAAAATGTCACTTAGGATATATCGTTAATTACTTAAGTAATCTTGATAGTTATATTTACACAGTTACATTAATTTAGAGTTTCTTTATTACATTCATTTCTTTCTATTTATATCTTACTGTAAATGTTATCTTAATAAAGATAACATTCATGTTTTAAAGATAAAGGTTGTACGTATATTACGTAATACACGAGTTATAATTTATGATTTTCACGTTTTAGTACTTGTCTTTCCTGTACTTTGAAGTCTTGTGACTAATGAACACCCCTCTGTTCCTGTCTTTACTCAAAGATTTTCTCGTATCTCCTGGCAGATGATTTTTATATGTGTTAAAAAATTCAATAATACCTATTTACCATCTAAATTGATTTAGACTATCAGCGATGTCCCGTAAATAAATAAGACATCTGTAAAACACTCAAAATTTATCCAGTATTATTTTTTTTAAATTGTTTTACTATTTTTACGTGAGAAATCTCAAAGAAGATTTTAGCAAAATTAGTCTTTAACGAGGATGAGACTTTTTTAACTCTTAAAATTAACTAAAAGAGCACTTACAGATATATAATAATTTAAGGATAAAAATTTTGTTTTACAAACTACAATATTGTCTAGGGTGAAAACAGGAATTTTGTTGAAATTCGATCAACGGAAAAGGAGGTTTCTTTATATGAATATTTGAAATAAATGTCTCTGGTTCTCGTATGAACTTTTGTGTGTATGTACATTATGGCAGAACCACCAACACCAAGTCAACGATCCAACACAAACTGAAAACGTTGGTGTATCTGACATCGGGTGGTCCGAGGAGACAGATACCCTAAGGGTCCGTGTTTATGATCTCACCCAACGGTAAAGGAAGAGGTTCCCTAGAAGGGTAGGGCCCCAGAGGACCTAATATCCACCTAAGAAATGGTTGACTCGGTGGTCCCTTCGACCTTCGGTGAGTCCTTCAGTGGTCCATTATGTCAGAATGTAGATACATTTGTTTTGTCTGTATGTGTGTCTGTATACATGTATGTGTATGCACGACTATTTGTACAAGTAAGTATATATGTGTACATAAAGATTAAAGGGTATCACTACACCATAATTACATGAACTAAAAATTTTCTAAATTATAGATAGTACGAAAATAAAAAATTAACTATATATGAATGGACTCAAAGAAGTATAAATACAATATATTATTATAATCCAATATATTAGTACAACATTCTGTGGTATCCACACAGAGGACATAGTGACCTAGTAGTCGAGTCAATCTTGTGGTAACCGCAGAAAGTGTTGAGATGTAAACAAACACATTAACACATTATAAATTGGACTTTGGAGAATCTGTCCTTTCTTAAAAACCTTCAGTAGGTTCGACGGTAAAAAGACTGTGTACAAAACAGAAGATTATCAAGTTAAAGACAAAATTAGTAAATTAGATGTGAATGATGAGTAAAAATCGTAATTGTTTGTCAAGGAAAGATCTCACCTTAATTAATTTGATGGGTGTTACCAATTACTAGAATCTTTAAACGTATAAGACGTAATTCTTAGTCAAAATTGTTGATATAAGTACGATGGTAAGGTAAATACCGAGTATATTTTATACCGTTATCAAGTTAAAGACATACATTTGTGTTAAACTTTAAATCGTCTTTTAAGTTCATAACCCTTCACTCGAAATGAGGAAAATATTTTACCGATAGATTATTCTAGGTAAACAACTTGACTATAACAAAATCACTAATTCAATTTAAAATCACAACGGATTTCACAAAAAGAGCACTGCTCACTAACTCTTTTATTAATATTACCCGATACAGAAACTGTCTCAGATATTTGTGACTCTACCGACGTGTACTAATTTAAATACAAATCTGTCATCTTTAGCAACAACGAAGTCTCCTCTTGTTCACATAACTAGAAGTTCTCACTTTATTCCGTTCTACTTTCCGTATTAATTTAGACCGCCATAACCACAAGGGTAGTTGTCTTGATGTTAATATGTTTAATGTAGAAAGAAGTGGAACGGGGAGGAAAGAGAGAAGGAATCCAAGATTTAAGTTCTGGGGGACTCGTTTATAACACCTTTTCTAAAAACAAAAGAGAACATAATGATTTAGTCGGACAAAAGTTCTCTCTCTCCGAGATCTGACCAGGGACTTGTCCCGACAGAACATTAGGGACAAACCCTACTTTTACACATGTCACGAATTTAATAAAGTGACAAATTCGTATCTAAGAGAAGTCGGAATTTTGTGATACGTATTAGATCCACAGCCCTTTCCATTTGTCACTTGAGTAAATCCGGTCCTCCTATGTTACATTACGGTTCGGACAGTGTCTCCATAATATCCCGTCCCTTTTTGTTGGGCCCGATACTAGGAAGTTCTACTTTTCTTTTCTTTAAAAATACCCAAGTTCGGTTCGGAACAAACCCTACTTTTTAAGTTGTGGGAGATCATTAAGAGAAGATAACCTAACACGGATTTTGTAGACCCTCACCGAATCTTACATATTCCTTAAGATTCTTGACTTACAAAAGAAAGGGTCTTAAACAAACTAACCCCTTTTTTTTTTTTTCTCATTTAAATCTCCCTTAGTGATTAGAAGGATCTCGGACACTCAGGAAAGTAAACTTACGGTCCTAGAGGGACGTTCCTACACGAACCACACAAGAGGTCTGAGAACGAGACTCGTGGTGAATGAGAGAATATAAACGACTATACAACGTAAAATTAAAAGGAAAACGGACGAGTAGACCCATTGGGTCAACCTGTAGTCAGACGAGGACGTTCATCCAGTCACGTGGTTTCATACCATGGACACACTACGACGACGACGACGACGACGACGACGATTCAACGAAGTCAGCACAGGTTGAGACACGCTGGGGTCCCTGCCCTTCGGGTGCTCCGAGAGGGTAGGGACCCTAAGAGGTCCGTTCTTGTGACCTCACCCAACGGTAATAGTAAGTGTTTTCAGTACGAAAGTAGGACAAAAGGGTTTAGAGTATAGAACTACCGTAGAAGGTACAGGAATGATTAATAGTCTCTTTAAGTTCAGTTTTGGTATTGCTTTATTATAGAGTATGGATAATCTTACCGATAATAGTTTTTCTTCTCTATTCGCAACAACTCCGACACCTCTTTTTCCTTGGGAACACGTGACGACCACCCTGACATTCGACCATGTCGGTGATACCTTTTGATACCTCTAAAGAGTTTTATAAGTTTTATTTTGACGGCAAACTGAATCATCAGGACGAAGACCCATTCGTAGATTTGTTTTACTTGAGTGACAGTACTTCTCTATAGACACGGGACGGGGTGGGGGTTGTACAAGTAACGTGGTGACAAGTGACGTCGGTTCTATACCTCTGTTGGATTGCCAGGCGACTTTCTACTCACCCCCTTCTTCTACACTGTAAGCTTTACAATAGGTCGGTTTTTCTCTTGTCCAGGACGGTGAACGTTGTTGTGCCTACCTCACGATTCACTTTGTCCTCTTTCTGTTGATAACGTACTAGAGTGAATATACACCTCAGATTTTTGGAATTTGAGTGTTTTTGTCTCCCATCTTACTATCATCGGTCCTCGACCCCCGACCCCTTTTACCCCTTCACAATCAGTTTCCCAAGTTTTAAAGTCGATATTATACTTACCTAAGATCCTTCCTTGTACTAAATTTTGTACAATTGACCTCAATTGTTACAACAAAATACATCAACTTTCAACTATTCTCTTAACTAGAATATATCAGAGTTGTTTGTATATTTGTACTTCCATTAATACAGTCCACGATCTACACAATTGATTGGAATGACACCATTAGTAAAGTATTATGTGTACACTTATAACTATGTCCACTTAAACTATGTACATAGTTTCACAACATAACATGTGGACTTTGAATGTGTTTAATATACGATTAATTTAGAGTTATTTCGTCCTTATTTTGAACATAAAGAATATAACTGATATCTTAGGTAAAAGTGTCTTCTTGGTAAACATTAGAGGTTGTTGATCATCAAAAGTTGGGAGAAACCCCTTATATAATATACCATGGTACATACCCGAAGGGACCACCGAGTCTGCCATTTCTTAGACGGACGTTACACCCTCTGGGTCCAAACTAGGGACTTAACCCTTTTAGGGGATCTCTTCCCTTACCGTTGAGTGAGGTCATAAGAACGGACCTCTTAAGGTACCTGTCTCCTCGGACTATTCGATATCAGGTACCCAGTATTTCTCAACCTGTGTTGACTCACTGATTGTGTGTGTGTGTGTGTCACATACTCTCTAAGACTAGGAGAAAAAACTTTATCGTAAGAAAGACTAGAAGTCATTCTTTGTCTCCTACACCTAATTTATTCTGTTTACAGATAGACAAATCAGGTCTATAGTGTTTACATCGACCATAGGAATTGTAATAATACTTAATTAATGAACGTAAAAGTTATTGGTAAAAACAGTCATTTAGATCCACTCTAAGTTTAAGTATTTAAACGTTTAACGACAAGAGTCGGTACTTGTTATTTGAAGTAAGTCCTAAACCGTCACACTTTATGTATGTGTTTACATAACTAAACTATCAAGATCCCAAAAGATAATAGAAGTATTAGTACTTATACTTGAATTTTGAACCAGACATCGGTAGGACGTAATGTCCTTCCTCCACTCTTCCAGTTTTAGTACCGTTTCCCTTGATATCGTTCTTATCTTTACTCGGGTGGCAAGATAATATGAATAGATTCAATTGACTATAAACCTCCCATAATATGTTTATAAAGTTCATTACTATTACTTTATTATCGATTAAGACCTTGTAAAAAATATGGTAACGTGAAACGACTCGTGAAATGACCGGAGTAGAGTGAATTAGAAGTGTTATTGAAGTAATCAATCTGTGTATAAGAGAGGTGAACCTTTGGCTTTGAATCTTTCCAATTCATTGACAGAGTCTCAAAGTAACGGTTATTAAATTCTACATGACTTGGGTCTCGGATATAATGATTAGTGATACTGTATAACATTCCACATACACGTACATATTGGAGCAAGGTCCCGTTTAGGGGTTCCTGACTTTACCCCAGTTCCACCCTCCTCGAGAAGGTCAAAAAAAAGGAAACAATTCACACACGTTCTAACGGTGTTTAAAGAGGGGTGCGTCATTCTCTCTTTTCCTATTTTCATAAATAAATATTGGGAACTGGTGAAACGACCTCGGAGAGACTTATTATGATTTGTTGAAGATAGAAGTGTCAAACGTAAAAGGAGTCTACCTGATCTCAAGGACGTTTAATCTACTCTATGTTCTAACCAAACCCCCGAAGAGGCCACCACGATCACCATTTCTTGGGTGGACGTCCTCTTCATTCTCTGTGACCTCCTCCTTTACCGTTGGGCGAGGTCACAAAAAGGACCTCTTAGGGTACCTGTCTCCTGGGACCACCCGACGTCAGGTATCGCAGCGTTTCTCAGTCAGTTCTGACTTCGCTGACTCGTCCGTGGGTACGTTCTAACTGAAATTTTGAACATCACGACACTTACACAGAACTTGCGAGAGTGAAATGACAAAACTGTTTATGAAGGGGACACGGACTTTTACGGAAAAGTAGAAAAAACTGGGAAAAAAGTATGAATAAGGATTTGAGGGTAGGGTCTACAGTGACGAAAGTTCCTACGAATAAACTTAGTGGGAGATCGGGTGCGATCAACTCTACTCGGTGATAGTGATGGTACCGTAGGAATTGGACCGTACAAAACGAGATAATGTTTCGAATAGTATGAAAAAACTTTGTGTTATCATTTTTCCAGACACATATACACAACCATACAAACACATACACACACACGAGTTAACGAGTCAGTATAGGTTGAGAGACGTTGGGGTACCTAACATCGGGTGGTCCGAGGAGACAGGTACCCCAAAAGGTCCGTTCTTATGACCTCACCCAACGGTAAAGGATGAGGTCCTCTAGGAGGGCTGGGCCCCGATCTCCACTAGTAAACAGTCGACGTAGATTCAAGAGAAAGTTACAAATCCTTTACGAAGTAGAATATTCTGAACCACTTTCACTCTTAAGTAAAGATACAGTACGTCATCTGGTCGACATGGATGTCACAGAAACCTTCTAAACCTATACAGATTTAGTTCAGAGAAAGTTGTTTCTTATAATCCCCTCAAGACGTCCAAAACCTCTTAGTTCGGTGTTTATAAATCCTTGTAATGATCTGACATATCATTCGAAAATAAATAAAAAAATCATTATTTATGAACTGGGTACCTAATTTACTACTGGTATACTAGACTCGTTAAGTAATATTTGATTCAAAATAGATTATGTACTTTCACAATCATTGATTCAATACAGGTTGAGAAACATTAAGGTAACAGACAGGTACCTTAAGAGGTCCGTTCTTATGACCTCACCCAACGGTAAGGGAAGAGGTCCCCTAAAAGGGTTGACTCCCTAACTTGGGTCGAGAGGACGTAACGTCCGTCTAGGTCGACTCTATGGTCCCTTCGGGTAAAAATCTGTACGGGAATTAGTGAGACAGATAGTCTAGATCAGGGAATTTAGATAAAAAGAGAAGGTGACATATTAGTATTCCCTAAACTAAATCGAGCATGGACTTACTTACAGATCAGTTCCGATACCAAAGAGGTCACCAGTACATACCTACACTCTCACCCTGACACTTCTTTCGACTCGCGACTTCTTAACTACGAAAACTTGACACCACAACCTCTTCTGAGAACTCTCAGGGAACCTGACGTTCCTCTAGGTTCGCCAGGTAGGATTTCCTCTAGTCAGGACCCACAAGTGATCTTCCTGACTACGACTTCGACTTTGAGGTCATGAAACCGGTGGAGTACGTTTCTTAACTGAGTAACCTTTTCTGAGACTACGACCCTCCCTAACCCCCGTCCTCCTCTTCCCCTACTGTCTCCTACTCTACCGACCTACCGTTGTGGATAAACTACCTGTACTCAAACACATTTGAGGCCCTCAACCACTACCTGTCCCTCCGGACCACCCGACTCTAAGTACCCCAGTATTTCTCAGAGTCACTGACTCACTGACTTGACTTGACTTGACTTGATTGGTGAGATAGTAGTCTACCTTCACCATGTATTTTCAAGACCGAATTCGTTCAGGACTTTCGTGTTGATAAAATGTACTTGTACTTTGAAAGTGAGGTCACGTCGATTAGAACGTTGTATCGGTTTGAAGAAAGTTGGGGATGGATATTCAGTCATGGATCTGATCAACCGACTTTTTCTTTATAAACTCGGAGTCAATGTCTACCGGAGTGTCGAATCCAAGAGGCCTTTATCGATCTACCTCAAACTTTACATCTTGTAAATGATCCTTAGTTTTGAATTCTTCCTTTCCCTCCTTTTCCTCCTTTTCGTCCTAACTCATCTCTCCTTCTTCGGTTTGCCACTACCTCCTGGTTACTTTGAACCAGTCGGGGTACCCCTTAAGACTCGTAACAAAATGTAACTCGGTTTTACCGGTCCGGAAAAATACAGACATAGTTAATTAGTGACCCATACACGACGGGACTCTTTCAATACGGGGGTCGTTTCCACTGAAACCCTTGACTACGTTTGGGAGTTCCTCAGTTGTCCATGTCGGACAGAATACTACCTACTCCGTTGATCAGAAAGGAAGTCTATAATTTTATTTGAAGGACCATTCTGACTTGATATTAACATATAGACTAACAAGTGAAAAGAAACTTCCTTTGTACTAGACTCATTTCTGAGAAGTAGAATCTTATTGTGTCGACATTCTAACCGTAGTTCCTCTAAACTATTTTGTACCTACCTAGAAAAACTTACCCGAGTTTTACCTTCTTGAAACAAAAATTACGTTTACAAGTAGTTTTTCGGAGGAACCACCCCTTCCGAAAGTTGTTAGTTCTACTGAGAGAAACACTTACAACCGGTCAGAGAGAAGTGTCAGGTTGAAGACGAGTTATCCGACTTTTTTACTTCTGTACTTCCTATTTCCTACTTCCTATACAGTCCGTCCTCGAGTTGTAATACCTGGTGTGGAAAGGTTTCAACTGGATAAATGAAGGTGACTCCTCACTCGTTATACAATCGTCGTCTTTGGTTACAACCCACTGGTTGAGAAGGGGTAGGGTTAAACCCTATTATAGAGTCTCCTTAGTCAGTGGGTTGGTTTCAGGTTTACGACCTAGAAACGGTGGTACCTTTCTGACAGTCAACCTATAACGAACCAAGCCAAAACCAACCAAAACGAAAGGGACGAATGTTACGAGTATAGTCGTAGTGTTCGACTTCTTAGTATCTTATGAAGTCATTTGTAATATGATGTGTTATTTGTATGAGGATTGTTTCCTTATGAGTCGAATATCTTTTCTCCTTTTCCGTTACCTGAATCCTGTCGTAAGGAAAACCTGTATATTTCACTACCGTACCGGATCATTTCTGAGACGACGACGATGACGATTCAGCAAAGTCAGCACAGGCTGAGACACGCTGGGGTATCTACCGTCGGGTGGTCCGAGAGGACAGGGACCCTAAGAGGTCCGTTCTTGTGACCTCACCCAACGGTAAAGGAAGAGGTTACGTACTTTTACTTTTCACTTTTACTTCAGCGAGTCAACACAGGTTGAGAATCGTTGGGGTACCTGACGTCGGGTGCTCCGAGGAGGCAGGTACCCTAAAAGGTCCGTTCTCATCACCTCACCCCACGGTAACGGAAGAGGCTAATTTCTGAGTCCGTCGTCGTTTAAGAGAGTTGATATCGAGTTATATGTTACAATAAAGAAGGTAGTGGTCTTATATGACCAGAACCTTGGTTTCCAATTTTCACCCTCTGGGAAGACAAAATTAGGATTACTAGATTTCTAGGTGAACTTTCTAAAACGAAAAGAACGGGATATAGAAACCAAATTTAAACATGTAGGGACTACTTCCTTACAAAGGTAGTCGTGTACCCGAGAATAATTATCAAAACGGTGACGTTTTACCTCTTCCCCCTTCTTACCTGTCCTGGATATGTTAAGACGTGTTAGGAGAAAGGTCACCGTCGTAAATCACGTCTAGACATGTCCTCATGGTGTTTCGTGAGTCTGGGACGTCACTATTGTCGGACTAGTCTTTTGGGATTGGTTCTCTCCACCACCGATTATCGTTTACGGTGTGTTTTAATAAATATTTTTTCCCTTTAGTGTTGTTTACTAACGGAGATTTGGTCGAAGTCTCTACTGTTGACACCGACAACTGGAATAAAGAAAAAAACGTGACATACATTAATATTTAAGTTTAAATGAAAGAAGAAAGGAGAAGTAGAGGGGGTCATAGAAGATATCTACAAGACCATTTACTACTTGAAAGGTCAGAACAGGTATGTACTGTCGATCTAAACACCGTCTTGATTCCTCTTACCCTGTCGTATGTCTCTAGAACCGAACAACAACCGTGGTTTTTAACACTTAAAATAAGAAGGACCCTTCTTTGATTCTTACACTACTGACATACTCTAAAAACATAGTACAATTACTTTCGTGAAAAATTTAACGTTCACAAAGAGGATATTATCTAGATGTACAAGGATCTTTGAAGTACAGGACTTTTTAGAAAATGTTTATTAATATCCCGAATAGTCCTTTTTTTTTTGTTTTTTGTTTTTTGTTTTTTGATCTAACCCCGTTTGTGAGTTTCGGACATGTTAAAACATTGGTCCCGTCATTGTCCATGTTGTTAATGATATCGAATCATAAAAATTCCACAATATTAAGACTTATTTAAAATAAAAAATTCACCTAACATATAATCTTTCCCGACTCCGACGACTATATACCTTTGTTCCCGGTTACGTGTTTCTAACTCGTCTTAATGTGTTACTCGTGAACAACTTGGCTCGTGTACGGGTTTTATTCGTTCTCCCTCTCGTACTTGCCCGCGGTACCCGTCATGACACGGGGAGGTGACGAGCGACACAGTCGACGCATTCGTCAGTGATCAATAGTCACCTACTGCGCTTTGTAAGCATGAGACTCTTTTTAGTATTTGCTTGGCTTCGCTGAAGATACAGTACGACTGAAGTAAGAGAATAGTCATTTAGGACCTTCGAGTAGAGAAATATTTGTGGGACCCGGTCCGACACATTCATTCCTACTTCTCATGTGTAACTAAACCCCATTGATTTTAGTCCCTGACACCACCCGCAGACAGTGACACCAACAGGACATACGGTTATGGTAAGAAAAAGCAAACAAAAATAATAAAGTTTTCAGTGTATTGCATTTTGTATGATAAAATTGGTATAAATTGACATGTCAAGTCACCGTGATTAATGTAAGTGTAACAAAACATTGAGAGTGTTAATAGGTAAAGGGGTCAAAAAGTGAAAGGATTTGACTTTGAGACAGGGGCAATTTGTGATGTGAGGGTAAGGGAGAGGGCTGGGGAGGAAGGTCGGGGACCGTAGATGGTCACATGAAAGACTGAGGTACTTAAACTGAGAAGATCCATGACGTAAATTTACCTCAGTTTGTTATAAACAGAGGTGGAGGACGTATCGGTTATGGAGAATTTAAACCTTTTAAGGTGATGCTTTCGACTTGTACAGTCTATGAGTAAAAGGACTGGATAGACAATGAATTCGGGTCTGTGTGTTTGGTCCGAGTGGCAAATTGTCTAGGTGTTCTGGTCATTACGCTTCCTTCTCCACCTCTGACCCTCCTTGAGAAAGTCCACTACGACTGTCATTAACGTCGTTACAGTCCCGTCCGTCGTCCCGTCTCCACCTTCCCTGTCGGAGATCCCGGCCCGGGGTCCACACAGAGGGCCTGTTCGACGTCCGAGATCACAGACACGGACGTTGTGTCTACGGGAACGATAAAGATGTCACCACAGTAAAACCTGTGACAAAGACCGAACATAACTGAACTTAGAGAAAGACCCACGAAGAAACTTGATGAAGTTACTTTAATAAAAGGAAGTTTAGAGGATATCGAACGTTTGACTCTCGGGACTGATAGTGATAGTCAGCTCATCCGATATTTGTCGAACTTTTCTTCACTGGTGACTCGGGTCTCACGTATTGAAACCCCGAACTTTCGTTCTTCACGAGTTTTGTACGAAAAACACACTTATTTCCTACTCTACTACACTAACATCTTTATCTAAACGGGATTTTCGTTACTCTAGGTTTATTAATTTCATTGATTATATTGATCTTATCGTATTTCTATATATATACTAGAATTAATACACAATGGTATTTGTGAAAAAGATTATAAAGAAGTATTAACATGAGGGAACGTGTTTACTGTCTCTAATGACTGTAAAATAGAATCTATTAACAAAGTACAATCTAAATATGATTCTTTTGAATAATAGACAAACAAACCAAACAACCCCAAAAAAAACAAGAAGGATAGACTACGATTCTCCAGACAGTATCAATGATGGAAGTGATACGAGAGTCGAGGGGTCTTAAGGGACTACGGTTGGAAACCTTCAAAATGATTATTAAGTCTAATATTGGGGGTAGTTGATTTCTTGTCACTAAGTGAGACTTAACATGTCACAAGATATCATTTGAATCGACCTTAGATTTTAGGAATTAGGAAGTGGGAATATCGACTATAAAAGTATTTCCATTTCGTTAAAAATTTTTATTCCCTTAAGTATTATTATTGTCTTTTTTCTACATTTCTTTAATAAATATCCGATAACTCTCAACTATAAATGTACGTTCTAAAGGAACAGAAAAAAAAAGTTCATAAAAGAAAAAAGTTTAAACATAAATAAATAAAAATTATATTTACATAAATAAAATTAACCTCCAATTAATGAAATGTTATAACATAACCAAAACGGTATGTAGTTGTACTTAGGCACCCTACTAAACCCCCTTACCGTAACTTTGTACATATTATAGTATATACTTTGCTTAGCGGTCAGGTCCAAGGAACAGCAAATTCACATTACTAACTACTTCGTCTAAATTAGGTTTTATAGATTACCGAGGTCGTTGGGAAGAAGTCATAAGGTTGGTATTCTCAAACCTCTTCGAAATGGTTCGGTCAGAAAGTATAGAGATCTGACGCTTTCCAGTTCGATTCTTCTGTTTCAATCTCGATGCTCACCTTAGCCCGACATTCCAAGGACAACTAGATGAGAAAGTTTGATCGGTCGACCGTCCATGGGTCGACTGGGTACTAATCGAGAAATCCCCGAAGGTACCATCGAGTCTGCCATTTCGTAGACGGATGTTACGCCCTCTGGATCCAAGTTAGGGACCCAGTCCTTCTAGGGGACCTCTTCCTTTACCGTTGGGTGAGGTCATGAGAACGGACCTTTTAGGGTTCCTGGTTCCTCGGACCATCCGATGTCAGGCACCCCAGAGTTTCTCAGTCTGTGTTGACTGGTTTAAGTGAAGTGTTTTTCCTTCAACAATGACAAAATAAGAACTGTCGTCTATTTTCCCCTCTAGTATATGTAATCTTTGTATGAAAGAAGTTCGAAAAAAAGGAAAAGGGAGTCTTTGTCACTTTACTATGTTTCCTCCTCTATGATGTTACATAAGTAAAACTTAAACCTAAGATTTTTAAGTCACCCGTAGTGAAACAAGGATTGTAGGGTCCGACTTTCCACGGACTCAATTCGTTAAAGGGTCCGGAGGAAGATGTACATTTAAAGAATGTAACGATAGGTGGATACTTTTTATCTCTTTACTTTTTTCCTTTTCCGGATGACAGACAAGTGTACCGACTGTCAGTTAAAAGATGATATGAGAAATAAAATTTCATCAGAGTAACTCGGTCAAAGGTCACGTAATTGAAACCTCTGAATAATGTAAACTTGTCCAAGGTACGACCGTTTGACGTAAAACCTCAGTGGTTCCTGGGGAACTACGAAATGGTAGTCGTCTGATTTAATCAGAGGTAAGGATACCGAAAAGTGAACCTAACTGTCTACGTAATGGAGTATGAGAACTTGATGTCCTCGACGACATCTGAGAATCTTTATCGTATCTTAAGTATAATCCTCATTTAACCCGAGACTCCACGTGGATTCGTCTATAAGTATGTTATTCCTAGAAGGGACCTGAAACTATCCAAGGAGTGTATATTTTCTTAGAGTTCTCCCATTTAACCGAACTTTAAGAAGGATCTCTAGGTTCTAATGAACCCCCTTTTTTTTTTACAAAAGTAAGACACACAGTTCTTCAGTGGATTCGTGGTTCCTTGTGAATTTTCTTCGTGTCCAAGTGACAGGTTCACCGTCTGTTTTATTGAGTGGTCTTAAAATTTTTGTTCGGTCAGACTGACCTCGTCCAAGATGGTCTTGTACGGTAACGAGGTAGGTCACGGGGATCTTAGGGGTAACAAGACACGTAGGTTTGGGGTCGAAGACACACGAAACGAAAATTGCCAAAGGTGGACGTTGACAGAAGTGCCTGACCGGCACCCTGTGACGTCGCCGAAACGGACGACCACGTCTTTTAGACTTCACGGATCATCAAACGTGACGGGCGTGGAGGAAGGACCCTTTTAGGTTGTTGGTTACTAAAAATCACACCAACTTAGTGTCAAGTCGAGGGAACATACCCCCGTCGTGTTTGAACTCCATTTTACATGTGAGGTCTCGAGGGACGTCCTAACTCGATCCGGAACTTGGGAATAGACTGAATAGGAGAAGGGACAGGAAGAAGGGGGTGAGAGAACGGTCAAAAGGAAGAATTATTTAGTGAACGAGTTCTTAGGAGTAGTGCCACGAACGAAGACTTCTTAGACCCGATTATATGGAATGACTCCTCAGTCCTGAACGAAGACGGACTTTCTTTCTATCGTGACCTAAACCTTCACTTCTTCCTCTTCGTGCGATAGGGATTCTTGTATCTTATTTGTACTCTTTTCCTGGTCCGACCTTTACGTGACCGTACCATATAACGTCACGTTACATCTCTTTTAATACCGATATAATCTTGTAATATATATTGTAAAATATATATTCCTTTTTTCTCTTTCAAAGGGAGAGGAGTTAAGTGGAAAATGAGGGAAGTTCTTATTCGAAAAAAAAAATTAACTTCCTATTAATGAAATGTTATAACACTACCAAAAACGGTATATAATTGTGCTTAACCGGTGTCTACATGTACAGGGAAGGATTTTCAGTACTAAATTAAAAAAAAAATTAAGAGACTTTTGGACCCTCTATTTTCGTATTCATGAGTAGAGTCCAAATTTATACACGTTTTAATATAATCCTCTGGCTTTCCTTTCGTAAAGAGGGACCAGGAATCACATCACACCTGTTGTCTAACAAGATGTCTGTTCCCCGTATTCGTTTAATTTTGAAAGATCCATAAACAATACGTATATGGACTCTGACTTACACTTTTTCTTTTAGTTACAATCAAAAATTTGTTAATTTTGGGTATTAATAATAAATTAGGAATCGTACCGTGCGTCCCGAAAGTGTTAGACCAGGGTATGACGTAAGGTTCGGAAAAGAAGACGACAAAAGAAAGTACACATATTAGTGAACCAGGAAGTGACTCGAGAAACAGTAATAAACTTGTATACTAAAATAAAATGCAAGAGTACGAAACGAGACGACGACGAACTCTTCGGGAAGATAAAGGAGAGACGGACTATTTAAAAACAAAAGTAAAGTTATGGGTCGAGTTTAAAGTGTAAGAGAAAATGGAATAGGATGGAAAAGTCCATCAAATAGTAAAAATACAGACACACCTAGTATGATCTTATATGGAAGTTATATCATGGATCTTGTAACGGAAATTTACGTATGTTCAGATATCTTAGGACCTCTTTACACAAATAAGGTGGAAATAAAGAAAAGGGGTAAAATCACTGACCGTGTGATGATGGAGAGGTATTACAGACTGAATCTTTACTTGACTTATTCAAAGTCAAATATTCCACCTCGGTTTAATATTTTATAAAAACTGCTATTCGATTGAATTGATGTCGGATTAAATCCCACCTTGTAAATCTTAAGAAATTGTTTAATAAACTAATAAAAAAAAAATAAATTACTTTTTTTACACACTCTATTGTTTTGATAAGGATAAAACGAGGGACGGAATCGGACGTCTAGGACATCACAAAGATCGTCAGTCCTTCCCATCTATGGGTTTGATCAGTTGTATCAACACTAATCACATTCGTAAAGAATAAAGTTTATAAGTGGTTGTCTATACTCTTATATTCACCAAAGGGTTTTTGTATTATCAATTCTTGTTCCTCAAATTTAATCTCTAAATCTAACTTCATGACTGTAACCGTCAATGTTGACACACTATGAAAACCGTTCAATAAAAAGTAATCACTTTATTCCCATTTCGTGACTGGAGTATATCAACATTTCTTATCATGAGACGGAGTTTATAATCCTCAATATTTTTAGTTGTAATAACTCCGAAAGAGATTGTTCATCAAGAGGAAAAAAGTCCTTCCTAAAAGAGTCCTACGGGAGAACTTTTACACGATGGCAACAATAAGGAGTTCCTCTACTCTTAAGGTCTAACTCCCTGGTCGGTGTACCTCCGTATTTTCGTACCCCGTACAAGTCTGTCACTCATATTGAGTCAAAAGACGGGAATTGGACACGTGGAGGAATATGTCGTATTTCGTCACCGATTCGATCTAGACTTGAGTTGGGAACCACAGAGGAACTTTATAATACCCGAAAGACAAGACCGAAGCTTATCAGAAGTTAGTGACTAAGTAAAAGTTGACGGGGAGATGAGAACCGACTTCTCTGGACCGGTACCAAGACTAACGGAATCCGTCGTTGTAAGTTCGACCCAAGGAAACACTGGTTTCATTGTAGATCCCTAAATATTGTTTGTATCCCGAAGGGACTATCGAGTCAACCATTTCTTAGGTCGACGTTACGTCCTCTGGGACCAAGATAAGGACCCAGTCCTTCTAGACGATCTCTTCCCTATCCGAGTCAAGTCAAGTTAGCAAGTCAGTACAGGCTGAGAAACGCTGGGGTACTTAGCGTCGTACGGTCCGGAGGGACATGTAGTGGTTGAGGGCCTCAAGTGAGTCTGAGCGTAGGTAGCTCAGCCACTACGGTAGGTCGATAGAGTAGGAGACAACAGGGGAAGAGGAGGACGGGGGTTAGGGAGGGTCGTAGTCTCAGAAAAGGTTACTCAGAAGCGTACTCCACCGGTTTCATGACCTTGAAGTCGAAATCGTAGTAAGGAAGGTTTCTTTAGGGTCCCGACTAGAGGAAGTCTTACGTGACCAACCTAGAGGAACATCAGGTTCCCTGAGAGTTGTCAGAAGAGGTTGTTGTGTCAAGTTTTCGTAGTTAAGAAGTCACGAGTCGGAAGAAGTGTCAGGTTGAGAGTGTAGGTATGTACTGGTGACCTTTTTGGTATCGGAACTGATCAACCTGGAAACAACCGTTTCATTACAGAGACGAAAACTTATACGATAGATCCAACCAGTATTGAAAAGAAGGTTCCTCATTCACAGAAATTAAAGTACCGACGTCAGTGGTAGACGTCACTAAAACCTCGGGGTTTTTTATTTCAGATTGTGATAAAGCTGACAAAGGGGGGTAGATAAATGGTACTTCACTACCCTGGCCTACGGTACTAGAATCAAAAGACTTACAACTCGAACTTCGGTTGGAAAAGTCAGAGGAGAAAGTGAAAGTAGTTCTCCGAAAAATCAAGGAGAAGTGAAAGACGGTATTGCCACCACAGTAGACGTATTGACTCCAATAACAATAAAGAGGGCCGTTAGAACTAAGGTTGAACAACAGAAGGTCGGGTCATAAAGAGTACTACATGAGACGTATATTCAATTTATTCGTCCCACTGTTATATGTCGGAACTGCATGAGGAAAAGGATAAACCTTGGTCAGACAACAAGGTACAGGTCAAGATTGATAACGAAGGACTGGACATATGTCTAAAGAGTTCTCCGTCCAGTCCACCAGACCATAAGGGTAGAGAAAGTCTTAAAAGGTGTCAAATAACACTAGGTGTGTCAGTTTCCGAAACCGTATCAGTTATTTCGTCTTTATATACAAAAAGACCTTGAGAGAACGAAAAAGGTACTAGGTCGCCTACAACCGTTAAACTAGAGACCAAGGAACCGGAAAAGATTTTGGTCGAACTTGTAGTCCTTCTAGTGTCAAATACATGACGACTTCGGATCGAACCTCTTAAAACTCGTAATGAAATGATCGTACACTCTACACACGTTAACACACCATCAAACTCGTAAGAAACCGTAACGGAAAGAAACCTTAACCTTACTTTTGACTGGAAAAGGTCAGGACACCGGTGACGACTCAAAAGGTTTAAACAACCGTATAACTCACGTCGTGAAAGTGTCGTAGTAGAAAGTCCTAAACTTTATTGAGTTCACCTTAAGGTAGTCGAGGTGATCGAGACAAGTATCACTACGAAAGATTCCGGGTGAACTGAAGTATAAGGTCCTACAGACCGAGATCTAATCACTAGTGTGGTAGTACTAATAGACACAGTACTTCTAGAAAAAACATGTCACGAAGACACATAAGAACGGTGGAGAAGATTTATAGAAGACGAAGACAATCCAGGTATGGTAAAGACAGGTTATAAGAACCCGAAGGGACCACCGAGTCGACCGTTTTTTTAGGTGGACTTTACGACTTCTGGAGCCAAGCTAGGGACCCAACCCTTCTAGGGGACTTCTTCTTTTCCGATGGGTGAGGTCATAAGACCGGACCTATTAAGGTCTCTGACTTATCAGGTACCTCAGAGTTTGTCAACCTGTGTCGACTCACCGAAAACGAAAAGTGAAATCCTAGTATATATAATGAAAAGTTTTCTGATTTGATGATCCTGTACCTCAAAGTAAAGAAGATGAAACTTAAAAATAATAGATGTCTCTGATTATAATGTTTCGTATCGGGTCTCAAAAATTCACACTCCCTGTGAAGAGCTAAGTTGTTTAGACTAGTTCACTCAATGGTCCCCGGGGTCTAAACGGAACCTCCGAATCGATAAAGAGTCGTGGACAGTATAATCCTTTCTTCGAGATAGTATCGGATTTGAAAATCCAAGGAGAGAAAAAGAAAAGGATACGAAAGGTAATTAGATTCCGGTTCTGAGAACTGACAACTCTTTTGTTTTACAAGTCCCTCAACAGTTTCGTCGACTCCATCCCAAAAAGAGTCAAAGAGGTTGAAAGTGGTTTAAAGGGGTTAACTAAACCAGTAAAGGTAGACCTTAATCGGTGTTTTGTAACTTACCAATTAACGGATTTTGACTTAAATGGAATGGGAGAAGTGGGTTAGGTGAGACGATTAGTCGAGGGTAAATGTTGTAGAGGTAAAAGGAATCAGTAAGTCCGAATTTTCGTCCTCTGTTAGAAACTGAGTGGAGATAAAAAAAGAAAAGATATAGGTTAGACAGTACTCAATAAAGAAGGACAGAAGCTTATACTTCACGAAAGGCAAAAGTGATACGACCCGACGAATTTTGGAATTGTAGAAGATGGACTCTTAGTATTTGCGATGAGTGTATACATGGTGGGAGGTTAAGATTAGGAAGGACGGGCAGCGATTGTCTATTTAGAAGGATTTTCTAGTGAAAGAACTACAGTAGAGAGACAAGTTTTGAGAGGTCACCGAGGGGTCACGTGTGAGCAACGTAATCATCTTGTTAACCGCAATAATCAATGAGAGGTCACTGTCTAAGTTTATTCTTTCCGTTCCCTCATCTTCACTCGAACCGGGTAATGTTGGAACTTCCTAGTCATAAAACGAGTGTATAATTACAGAAGATCCTGACAAACCAGTTTGTTCTTCTTTTTCTTCTTTCCCCTTACCTTCTCTCTCATCCCTCTCCCTCCCTTCTCTTCTTTTCTTTCCCCGTCGTCGTCCCTACTCTTACTCTTTCCTCCCTGTCTCTAACCTACTCTCCCTCTTTGACCGTCCAATATTATTGAAACGAGGTCTAACGAAAGAAAGAAAGTCGGAGACCTAAAGAGAAAGATACATATCAGTTGATTACTTTTTGTTCAAACAAGATTCCCCTTTTTTTTCATTTTGAGTACTTTGGTTTCCTTTTTTTCTGTCGTAAAGGGAACTAAAAATACGAAAAGACTTTCTATAATTTGATTCCACCGAGAGAGATAAGGTTAAAAGACTAAAAATGTCTCCTTCATCTTTTTATAAAAACACCGAAAGAGAGTATTTTCAGTCTTGTAGGACATATAAACTTGGGATATCCTGAGTCTACACCACGAATTGTAAAAAAAGAGAAGAAAATTCTGAAAAAAGATGATGGTGACGAATATACGACTAATGACATAGTTTGTCTTATGACTCTAACTCTTTACCATCAGACACAAATTCCACGTAATAACCGTATTCTATGTCTTTCATTCGTTGAATTAAATTTTTTTATTTATTTATTTTAATTTAATTTTTTTTATTTTGTTCGTTCGTTCGAAAGAGTTAATTAGATACGAAAATTCTCACTTATGTCTCCGTATTGACTCTCTTATTTTAATTGTTAGTTTCATAGGAGTTGATTTTTATTAAAACAAAATTTCTCCTTCTTTATTATTCATTATCAACGACGATTAAACTTATGACTCGAAGCAAGAACTTCAGTGGGACATCTTTTAGGTGACCCTTCATCTGGGATTACACTTCCTCAACTCAATTCCAGAAAATTAATTTAAATTTCTAAAAGAATGGGTACCCTTTACCGTATTAATCGACAAAAGATTACGTAAACTGGACTTCTACGAACTTAGTCGTCTATTAACTTACATAATTCTCTTCATCGTTTAAGATAAATATTCTAAATTAACAACCTCATCCCCTTTTTTCTTCAATAAATAGTAAATAAGTTCTATCAAGTATATATACGTCTTCTCCCCTCTACTTGTCCGTTAATGGTTGGTAGAGTCACGTTTTAACACGTAGAAGTGCACCACTGAGAATCCTCTTCTTAACCCGTCGAGTCCTGAACGTAGATAAAACAATGAGGGTGTGTTCTAGAGGTAGACTTACGGTTTATTTAATGGTGACTTTTATCTCACTTCATGAGTGTCGTCATCTTACATGGTCGACCTGACTACGGACGTAGTGTCTAATTGAGACTATATAACCCGAAACCATACAAAGACACTACAAAGAGTCCCGTGTATATTAAGTTTAGATTTCCGATTGTTCGACACGAGTCTACCTCAAGATGACTTATTCATGAAGTCAGTATACCACGAATGTGTTCAGACTCATTCCGTAGTAGAGGAAAGTTTCCTTTTGTAAAGTATTTGAGGTTCAGACTCTAATAAAATAATAATAAGATAAAGTCATAATTATGTACACTTTAGATACGTGAATTTTTATCTAAGAATTCGAATAATTAAGAATATATTAAATTTTTGGTTTTATCAAACATTTTATTTATACTTTTGACTTGTGTAATTTAAGTTCAATTGTTTTAAATTACACTATCTACTATGACAAAACATTTTTACTTGGAAGTGAGTATTGGATATATACGAAAATGATGACACTGTGTCTAACCATCTCAAACGACACGAATTCGATGACACGTGCAACACTGACAAGTTAAGAGAATATTCGGACATAGACTTCATTTCGTTGTGACTAGAAGGACAATATATGGTACTTCTGTGACCGAAAGTAGACGTAATGTAGTAGATTCACAACAGTTGGAACAAAAGAGAGAATGACCAGGATCTATTAATTACGTGATTATATCTAGACTTGTTTTGATTTTATGTGTATTCGAATCTACAACTTATATGACATATCATACAAATTAATAAAAGACAGAATCGCATATACCCTTTACGATAAAGTGAGGAGTAAGGAAAAACGTAAGGAAGTAAGTTGTGTATCACAAACGACATACAATTGGTGACGTTTACTACTCACTACTCTTACTACCTTTACTAATACTATTATTCCTCCCCCTCCTACTAATTTTGCCGTGTAAAGGATCAACTCGTTTAATTTTTAGGTTTTGATTTATAAGTTGTTACTGATATAGTTTTCTCAATGTTAAAATCCGATATACTTTCAGTAATCTCGTCACGTACATATCCCATTCAAACTTTCATCGTCTCACGTACCTAACCTCGTCTTTTATTTCGAATTTTATTTTTTATAAATTTTGTCGTTGTTGTTGTTACTACTACCATAACTTGTATAAAAGGTGTTTGATACCTCCTAAATAGTCCAAGTCCGGTAACCAATCAACAATAAATTAGAAGTGTCGCTGGTTGACTGTACCAATAATAAAAGTAATAAAATATCTTTTCAGTATCTATGGGTTTACGTGTGTCGATCGTTACTATACCGATCTTAGGAAAAAAAAAAAAAAAAAAATTGTCTCTGAGAAATTAGTCGAATTTGTAACACATACCAGTTTAAATATATTATTTAGAGTACTTATATGTACATTTGTATCTATGTGTACACACATATATATACATAAATAAGTAGAACAGAATCACTAAGACGAAAAGACTAACTAGGGACTAACTATGTTGTAAAATATTTAACTCAAAAGGTTAAGTACTTGTACCATAACTGAAGATAAATAAACTAGTAAAATTTAAAGAACTTATTACTAAACATTAAAATAATAAGTAAAAACCGACGTGAATAAATAGAAACAACGACGTGTGCCAAAGAGGTCGACACCGTTCGTCCCCGATGAGAAGCAACGTTCACGTACCCAAAGAGTAACTCCACTGAAAGGAACAACGTCTCGTACCCGAGTAATCAACACCGGGTACCAAAACGACGGGGTACCGGACACCTTAGAAGGACCTAGTCCCTAGATTGGACGTAGGGGTCGTAACCGTCCACCTAAGGGTCTGGGACCTAGTGGTTCCTTCGGGACTAAAAAAAAAAAAAAAACTACACTACCAGAAGGGGTAGAAAGTAATATAAATAACAATCTATAAACTACAAAAGTACGTTAATGTCTAAAACAGAAATTTTTAAAAAAAAACAATAACCAACACTGAGGATATATTTTTATGTTTAACTAGAAATGCAAAAAAATAAAAAAATAAAATAAAATAAAATAAAATAAAAATTAAAATTTTAGAAATTAAGAATGTACGCAAGGGTTTGTACTTGGGGGGAGGGTTGAGGGAGGGGTGTTGTAGAGAGACCCAGTAGGGGTACGTGGTCGGGGTTCGTACGACGTGGGACGCAGTCTGTATCTGACCGCTAAGTTAAGAATGTACTATCATATGTACAATCTAACGGTAAGAGGGTTTAGTAGGGTGGGAGAGGGAGAGGGAGACTCAGGTTTTCAGGCTTTATGTGTAGACACAGAAAAAACGACAGAACGTATGTCCCAGCAGTAACGGTAGAAGGATTTAAGGTATATATACACAATCATATGACATAACCACAAAAAGAAAGACCGAATGAAGTGAGACATATTAGCCGAGGTCAAAGTAGGTAGAGTAGTCTTGACTAAGTTTACTTAAGAAAAA
>SJYO01034137.1:29446736-29494449 GCA_006410555.1 Capra ibex | reverse complement strand
GTAGAAAAGACTGGTATTACGTAATTCTAATCTAGAGTTAATGTCCTCTTTTTGATAATTTTTAAGGTTGTATACCTCCAACTTGTTGTGTGAAGACTTATTGGTTGTTTAGTGTCTTCTTTAGTTTTTTCTTTAGTTTTATACGTATCTTTGATTACTTTTACTTTTGTGTTGTTGGGTTTTGGACACCCTGTGATATTTTCGTCACGATTCTCCTTTCAAGTATCGTTATGTCCGTATGGAGTTCTTTGTTCTTTTTTCAGTTTATTTATTGGATTGAGTTGTTGACTTCGTTGATCTTTTCCTTCTCAACCTCTTGGGGTCTCAATCATCTTCCTTTCTTTAGAATTTTTAATCCCGTCTTTATTTACGTTTTCTTTGTTTTCTCTGGTATCGTTTTTAGTTGTTTCGGTTTTCGACCAAGAAACTTTCCTATTTATTTTAACTGTTTGGTAATCGGTCTGAGTAGTTCTTCGTTTCCCTGTTTTTAGTTTAGTTATTTTAATCTTTACTTTTACCTCTCTAGTGTTGTCTGTTGTGTCTTTATGTTTCCTAGTATTCTCTGATGATAGTCGTCAACATACGGTTATTTTACCTGTTGCACCTTCTTTACCTGTTTAAGAATCTTTTCATGTTAAAAGGTTTTGACTTGGTCCTTCTTTATCTTTTAGAATTGTCTGGGTAGTGTTCGTGCCTTTAACTTTGACATTAGTCTTTAGAAGGTCGTTTGTTTTCGGGTCCAGGTCTGCCGAAGTGTCGACTTAAGATGGTTTTTAAAGCTCTTCTCGATTGTGGATAGGAGGAGTTCAAGAAGGTCTTTTAACTAGAAATGTAAATAACACGTTAGAACGTATATAACACGTTGGAACGAAATTAAGTCAATAACCAAAATTATCAAGTACTTGAGAACCTAAAAGACGTATACATCGATACAATAGACTCTAATTACACGGAGGAAGAGGGAAAAGATCGGAAAAAACCTGACAGAGTTTGGAGGTCATGTTAGAACTCACTGTCTTCCATTTGCAGAGTAACGGGTAGAGTTCCCCCATAAAAAATTTAATTAAATAAAAAATAACCTCCTATTAACGACCCGTATGTGTAACTCCTTTGGTCTTAACTTTCTCTGTGCACATGGGGTTACAAGTAACGTCGTGATAAATATTATCGGTCCTGTACCTTCGTTGGATCTACAGGTAGTCGTCTGTTTACCTATTCTTTCGACACCATGTATATGTGTTACCTTATAATGAGTCGGTAATTTTTCTTATGTAAACTTAGTCAAGATAACTCCACCTACTTTGACCTCGGATAATATGTCTCACTTCGTTCGATCTTTCTTTTGTGGTTATGTCATATGATTGCGTATATATACCTTAAATCCTTCTACCACTACTATTGGGACATACACTCTATCGTTCTCTCTGTGTCTACATATCTTGTCAGACAACCTGAGACACCCTCTCCCGCTCCCACCTAACTATACCCTCTTACCGTAACTTTGTACATTTAATGGTATACACTTTGTTTAGCGGTCAGGTCCAAGCTACGTACTATGTCCCACGAACCCCGACCACGTGACCTTACTGGGTCTCCCTACCCTACCCCTTCCTCCACCCTCTCCCTAAGTCCTACCCCTTGTGTACATGTGGGTACCGTCGAAGTTCAGTGACATACCGTTTTGGTTATGTTATAACACTTCATTTTATGTATTTATTTATTTGTCCTTTTTTTTCTTAAAACGACAAAAGACAGTTTGGAGTTGTACTATATCGGTACCCATATGTATATAGGGTAGGGAAAGCTTCGAGGGAGGGTAGAGAGAGGGGTAGGGTAGGAGATCCAACTATGTCTCGGGGACAAACTCAAAGGACTCGGTATCTCCTTTAAGGACACCCGATAAAATGTATACCATTATATTCAAAGGTACAATGAGAAAGGTATGTAGAGTGAAAGAGGAGGGGAGAGGGGTACAGGCATTCAGATTAGAGATACAGATAAAGAGGTGACAACGGGACATTTATCTAAGAAGTCATGGTAAAAAGATCTAAGGTATATATACACTTATGACATAAATAGAAAGAGAAAGACTGAGTGAAGTGAGACATATTATCCAAGATCCGAGTAGGTGGAGTAATCTTGACTGAGTCTACACAAGGAAAAATACCGACTCATTATATGGTAACACATATATATGGTAATAAAGAAATAGGTAAGTAGACAGATACCTGTAGATCCAACGAAGGTACAAGATCGAAAACATTTATGACGACGTTACTTGTTACCCTATGTACACAGAGAAAGTTAAAACCAAAGGAGTCCCATATACGGATCCTCACCCTAACGACCCAGTATAATACCAAAATAAGGATCAAAAAAATTCCTTAGAGGTATGGTACAAGGTATCACCGACATAGTCAAATGTAAGGGTGGTTGTCACGTTCTCGCAAGGGAAAAGAGGTGTGGGAGAGGTCGTAAATAACAAACATCTGAAAACTGCTACCGGTAAGACTGGCCACACTCCACTATGGAGTAACCTCAAAACTAAACGTAAATAGATTATTACTCGATACGACTCGTAGAAAAGTACACAAACAATCGGTAGACAGACAGAAGAAACCTCTTTACATACAAATCCAGAAAAGGGGTGAGAAACTAACCCAACTAACAATGACCATAACTCAACATACTCGACGAACATATAAAACCTTTATTTAGGTAACAGTCAACAAAGTAAACGATAATAAAAGAGGGTAAGACTCCCAACAGAAAAGCGGAACGAACATCAAAGGAAACGAAACGGTTTCGAAAATTCAAATTAGTCCAGGGTGAACAAATAAAAGCAGATATAAAGGTAATGAGATCCTCCACCCAGTATCTCCTAGAACGAAACTAAATACAGTAGTTTACAAGACCTATACCGATCTTAGAATTGTGTCCGTCTCATCAAGGTTTTACACTCATGAATTGATATAGAGATTTATTTTATCAACCATAAACTTAATATATGAAAATTATTAATTGTTTATACTTAACTCGTATATATTATATAACCCACCGGAACCTCCAGTTCAATTTGTCAAGGGTAGGGACTACCTATCTTCCATTTCTTAGACGGACGTTACGTCCTCTGGACCGAAGTTAAAGATCCAGTCCTTCTAGGGAACCTCTTCCCTTACTGATGGGTAAAGTTATAAGAACGGACCTCTTAGGGTACCTGTCTCCTCTGACCACCCAATGTTAGGTGTCCCAGTGTTTCTCAGTCTGTACAATCAGCCTGATTGTCACAATCAGTTGGGTACCTGACATCGGGAGGTCTGGATTATCTTCGTCTGGATTGTTTCATCTGTTCTAATCCTCCTCCAGCGTTCTTATATGTCTTCTTGATATGTTTTTTTCCAGAATTACTGGGTCTATTGGTGCTACCACACTAGTGAGTGGGTCTCAGTCTGTAGGACCACATACTTCAGTTTACCCGGAATCCTTGGGAGTGTTACTTGTTTCGATCACTTCCACTACCTTAAGGTCGACTCGATAAAGTTTAGTATTTACTACTACGACAATTTCACGACACGAGTTATACGGTCCTTTCAACCTTTTGAGTCATCACTGGTGTCTTGACCTTTTCCAGTCAAAAGTAAGGTTAGGGTTTCTTTCCGTTACGGTTTCTGACAAGTTTCATAACATGTTAGTGAGAGTAAAGACACGATCCTTCCATTAAGAGTTTTAGGAAGTTCAATCCGAAGTTGTCATATACTTGACTCTTGAGGGTCTACATGTTCGACCTAAATCTTTTCCGTCTCCTTGGTATCTAGTTTAACGGTTGTAGGTAATCTAGTATCTCTTTCGTTCCCTTAATTTTTTTTTTTAGATGTAGACGAAATAACTAATATGATTTTGGAAACTGACACACTTGGTGTTGTTTGACGTCTTTTAAGGAATTCTCTACCCTTATGGTCTAGTGAAATGGACAGGGGACCTTTGGTCATACGTCCAGTCCTTCGTTTTTAATCTTGACCTATACCTTGTTGTACAAGGTACCAAAAACTGACTAAGTTTTAACCTTTTCCTCGTACAGTTCCGACGCATAACAGTGGGACGAATAAATTGAAGATACGTCTCATGTAGTACACTTTACGACTCGATCTACTTAGGGTTCGACCTTAGTTCTAACGACCCTCTTTAAAATTTTGGAGTCTATACGTCTACTATGGTGAGATTACTGTCTTTCACTTCTCCTTGATTTCTCGGACAACTACTTTCACTTTTTCCTTTCACTTTTTCAACCGAATTTTGAGTTATAAGTTTTTTGATTCCAGTACGTAGACCAGGGTAGTGAAGTGACGTTTATCTACCCTTTTTTTACCTTTGTCACCGGAAAAAATAAAAGAACCCGAGGTTTTAGTGACGTCTGCCACTGACGTCGGTACTTTAATTTTCTGAGGAGGAAACCTTCTTTTCGATACTGTTTGGATCTGTCACATAATTTTCGATCTCTGTAGTAAAACGGTTGTTTCCCGGTATATCAGTTTGGGTATCAAAAAGGTCATCAGTACATACCTACACTCTCAACCTGGTATTTATTCCGACTCATGGTTACTTAACTACGGAAGTTTGACCACGACCTCCTGAGAACTCTCAGGAAACCGGTCGTTTCTCTGGTTTAGTCAATTAGGATATCCTTTACTTGGGATTTATAAGTAACTTTCCTGACTACGACTTCGACTTCGAAGTTATGAAACCGGTGAACTACACTTCTTGACTGTGTACCCTTTTCTGACACTACGACCCTTACTAACTCCCGTCCTCCTCTTCCCCCTTTGTCTCTCACTCTACCAACCTACCGTAGTGACTGAGTTACCTGTACTCAAACTCGTTTGAGACCCACTATCACTTCCTGTCCCTTCGGACCGTACGACGTCAGGTACCCAAACGTTTTTCAACCTGTACTGAATAGTTGACTTCCTGTTGTTTGTAATAAGACTTACAAAAACACTCAACTTCGCGTTCGGTCTTAGAGTCTTCCGTACATCAAACGGGTATTTCTATAAACGACCCAAGACTACACCTCACCCCGAGACCAATTGACTCGGTTTAAAAGATTTTCCCTCTCACTTTAGACGAGGTTAACGAAACACGAAATGAAAGGACTTTTTACGTGAAATTTCAGGTAGATATTTTTGTAAACAACATAGACTTCCGAGTAACCAGTCCTTCTCTTTTTCGAATCGCCCCTTGGAGACTTCTTGTCTGGATGTAAGAACCGTCAGAAGTTCTGACTCTTCTTTATACACTTTCGGGACATTATGTATTGGGTACTCTCCGTATAGATTACTACTCCCACTCGTTCTTAGTCTGACTTAGAAAGAATTAGATGTTGGAACGTAACTGAGTCGAGTAGAAGACCAATTTAAGTCTACTAGACGAGGTGTAAGATAGACCAATTGTACCTTTTTCCTTTGAGAGGAAAGTGACCATTATATTATGGTGACCCTAAGGGGTCCCGAAAGATCATGCGTTACGGGACACATATTAAAAATTTTTAATCTTTATTCTCTGTTTCTTTTTGGTCCCTTTGTTATTATATTTGTCTGAACACATAGTAGATCTATGACTACAATTGTTTGTTCCTGAGATTTTATCGATATTAAGTAAAGAAGTTTTGTTCTCTATTCTACGTGTGTTATTTATTTTTCTAACTCTGAAAGTCGTAGTTTAACCGTGGATGTTTTATTAGTTTACCTATAAGACCTTGAATTTTAAAAAATTATATATATACCTTCACTGTTGGTATAATCTACCCAAATAGTCCTTAACCTCCGTCGTTCTAATCATTTCACCTTTTGTGACGTGTTCACTTTATTTCTGTACCCCTATGTACCTTGTTTGTCCTTGTAGGGTTTCCGTACATATCGACCTCAAGGTCTTCCTCTCTTCGTTCTCTTACTTCGTCCTTGTCATAAACTTCTCAGTCAAGGACTTATAAAAGATTTTGACTATTTTCTGTAGTTGGGTTTCTTAAGGTTACTCCAGAATACAAATCTAGAAATTAGGTAAAACTCAAATAAAAACACATACCACAATCTTTCACTAGATCAAAGTAAGAAAATGTTCACCAACCGGTCATAAGGGTCGTGGAGTAACATTGTGACGTCTTATAGTTCCTGTTTTTCCTTTAGATTTTTCGTTGTCCTTAAATTTTTATATATATAACGGAGATTTCATCAGTGTTACTCTGACCGTCGACTTAAGAGTTGTCTTGACTGTGTTCGGTCTCTGTTATCGCCCTGTAAAGATTAGTGGTTTTCTTTTATTGACGGTCGGAATTTTAAGATGTGTGGTACCCTCAAAGAAAGTTTGTACTCCAATTTTACTTCGGTAAAAGTCTACTTTCAGATTCTCTTCTAAAAACGATATAGATATGGTTTTCTTTTAGATTTGCCTCAAGAAATCCGTTTACCTCTAAGTAAGGTTAACTTTGGAACTGTTCCTTTTTATCTTTCTTTTTATAGTCACCGAGTACAAATTCCTTTTAAATGATATATTTTAATATTAATATTATCGTAAACTTCAATTTTACGTACGTCTTGGCTTTATGAGTTGGTTTTAATAAGTTTTCCGTTCTCCCGTATTTGTCTCGAATTACCAGGACTCCAAGTTCGTCATAGTACAAACCCTATTTCCATTATTGAATGTAATTAAAATCATTTAGTTCTTACTTAATAATGTAGAACCGTCGAACCGATAGATGATTGTACTGTATTTTAATTAAACTGTTGTCTTCACTTTTACGACGATGTTTAGTAAAGAATTAAAATTACGTTAACTCTTTTATACTTACCGTTATCCGTATTTACGGATTAGTCTACAAATGACCCGGGGTTGAATGGTTGACATACAAGTCGACTTGGGGTTTTCTTACGTTAAATTTTCTTATCCTTTCAGAGTCATATATAGTAACCTTTAATAGAGATTTTGTATTCCATATTACTCTGAAATATTATGTAAATAGTGGGACCCTTGTTTTGGTGTAGTACAAAAGTTGTATTTTCAGTGAGTTGAAGGTATCCGTGTAAGTTTCTAAGTATTTCTTTTGTCATGACAATAATCAATCCTAGGGTTTTATGTATTACTTTTATTATTTTTAATATTTTGAAGTCTTTTCCCTTATAGTACGATCTTAATAGTCCCTTTAGAAATTCTTTATCCATCTTAGATTTCATCCCGGACTTTCTACTGACCTTTTGTGTAAAGTGAAAAACTATTTTTTACTTCTTCTCTTTACGTGGAAGGACATTAGAAACCGATCTTCACCTTTTACTTTATATTGTGATTATTATTTCTAGACTTAAACCTTTGAATTGACAGAGTAAGTGTTATAATTAAGAATTCTTACCTCTGGACCCTTTCCTACTGACTGTACCTTGACTTCTATAAGACAAACCTTTCATCTGGAAGAATTTTAAAAGAGAGTTAAATACGAAACAGTGTTTATCTCCTACGTTCAACTCTCTAGACTCTTGTTCTTCTCTTCTCCTGACTCACGGTCAAACGTATCACTTTACTAATTTTCTCAATTTTTTTTTAAGTACGACTTGGGACTTCATAGTCTCGATTCAGAGGTGTTTTACCGAAAAACGGGAATATTTCAAAACTTCCAATTAATAGAATGGGTTGGAGTCTCCAGTTTGACCTCAATAAACTTAGTCACAAACCCTTACAACTGTTAATTATTCTTTCATATGAATCTAACATGAATCCACAGAAAAAAAAAAGATCGGAACATGAATTTTGTGATAGTGAGATATTACTTCTGTGACGTCTAATCAAATATCAATATTAAACAACAAAATTGTACTAAAAAAAACATAAAAATTTTTAATGTTCACTCTCCTTCACACTAAAGATTGTGGTCAGAGTTAATTGGTACCGATATTGACAAAGGTAAGAAACTGGACACTTCAATGATACGTCTATAATACTCACTATTAAATAGATACGAAGTCTATCGAGTACCCTTCTCTCTTTTCATTAATATAAATGAATGTACCTTTTGGGGTTTGATTCCTTTATTGTCAACAGAAATTATTTTATGTTTACGATACCGGTCTACAGTTTATTCAGTAGTAGGTTCCGGGGTACTGAGTACCGTGACACCCTCTGTTTAGATCTCCGCTGTATCTGTCACGACTTAACCTAGGAGGTCCCTTGTACATTGTTGAGCTCGAATTAATACGTCACTCTGAATCCACCGTCAACACCTTATTGCTCGTGAAGGTAAAAGTTGCAAACCGACAGAATTTGGGTTGAAACAGACTAGTGTTTACAGACTCAGAGATACTATTACAAATTATATAAAATTTGTGTCATTGAAATGTTTATGAACTATTAAAATTGATTTAATATTTGAAGTCTATATGAAACATTGAGGTACCTTTGTCAAAACGAGGATTTTGTTTAGGAAACACCGAGACTTAGGGTTTAATACAGACCAAAACAAAATCTAGAGTAGACTTAAAAATTTTTTGTGAAGGTAGTAAAACTTCATTTTATTAATTACTTTAAATGTGTTTGTTATAAGAGAGTCCGTGACGATTGGTTAGTGGTTCCTGTTGTGTGTCACAAAGAATCTTCACCGTACTGTCGCGTAGTAAGATTTAAACCAATGAGGGTCATTCAAATTTCCTTGTAATAGTTTTCTATACCGACCCACTAATACATCGGAGTTCATTGACTTATTAATTCGATACGAAATTGGGTACTTATAGTGACAGGATTAAATGATATCTCACACAGTAAAAGGATGGATGTACCTTCTAGATTTCATGTACTCTCTTTAGACATCTCGTCAAAAGAGATTCCGTATAACAGGATCTAGATGTTCGGGTTAATGGGGGTTTTAAGGTATGAATAAAATTATTTCACTTAGGTTATACGATTACAGGAGGTAAATTTTTTGAAATATGGTTTTACAGTTATTCATGTATACTATTTACTCTATCGCTTCATACTTACAGTTCCAGTTTAATATTTTTAAATTCTCATAAAGATTATAGTTATGAGAGCACAAAACGTTCGATATACGTAATAACTTACTAACAATGTGTCGATGATACAAAAAATTTAAATAAATAAATAAAATGAACCTCTAATTAATGAAATATTATAACGTCACCAAAAACGGTATGTAACTGTACTTAGTCGGTAACCACCTGTACACACGGGGGGTAGGACTTTGGGGGAGAGTAGTGGGAGGGGTTGTGTCGATGATACCATCGGGATTTACAGGACTCTGAGAATTTATAAACCATGAATTTGGAAGTAAGTCCCAACTATAACCCTAAATCTGTTTGTCTCACAATGGTCTCTTTACCCCGAATTTAGTCAAGTCAAGTCACGTTAAGTCAGTGAGTCAACACAGACTGAGAACGCTGGGGTACTTGGTGTGTGTCGTGTGGTCCGGAGGGGTAGGTAGTGGTTTAGGACTTCAAATGGGTTTGAGTACAGGTAGTTCAACCACTACGGTAGGTCGGTAGAGTAGAAGACAACAGGGTTAGAGGAGGACGAGGGTTAGGGAGGGTCGTAGTCTCAGAAAGGGTCACTTAGTTGAGAAGTGTACTTCACCGGTTTCATAACCGTAAAGTCGAAGTCGTAGTAAGGAAGGTTTCTTGTGGGTCCTAACTAGAGGAACGTCAGGTTCCCTGAGAGTTCTCAGAAGAGGTTGTGGTGTCAAGTTTTCGTAGTTAAGAAGTCGTGAGTCGAAAGAAGTGTCAGGTCGAGAGTGTAGGTATGTACTGAGGACCTTTTTGGTATCGGAACTGATCTACCTGGAAACAACCGTTTCATTACAGAGACGAAAACTTATACGACAGATCCAACCAGTATTGAAAGGAAGGTTCCTCATTCAGAGAAAATTAAAGTACCGACGTTAGTGGTAGACGTCACTAAAACCTCGGGGGGTTTTATTTCAGACTGTGACAAAGGTGACAAAGGGGTAAATTAAAGGTACTCTATTACCCTGTTCTACGGTACTAGAAACAAAAGACTTACAACTCGAAATTCGGTCAAAAAAGTAAGAGGAGAAAGTGAAAGTAGTTCTCCGAAAAATCAAGGAGAAGTGAAAGACGGTATTCCCACCACAGTAAACGTATAGACTCCAATAACTATAAAGAGGGACGTTAGAACTAAGGTCGAACACGAAGGAGGTCAGGTCGCAAAGAGTACTACATGAGAGGGAAATTAAATTTATTCGTCTCACTGTTGTATGTCGGAACTGCATGAGGAAAAGGATAAACCTTGGTCAGGCAACAAGGTACAGGTCAAGATTGACAATGAAGGACTAGACGTATGTCTAAAGAGTTCTCCGTTCAGTCTACCAGACCAGAAGAGTAGAGAAAGTCTTAAAGGGTGTCAAATAACACTAGGGTGTCAGTTTCCGAAACCGTATCAGTTATTTCGTCTTTATCTACAGAAGGACCTTGAGAGAACGAAAAAACTACTAGGTCGCCTACAACCGTTAAACTAGAGACCAAGGAGACGGAAAAGATTCTCGTCCAACTTGTAGACCTTCAAGTGCCAAGTGTACAACGACTTCGGACCGAACCTCTTAAAACTCGTACTGAAATGATCGTACACTCTACTCACGTTAACACGCCATCAAACTCGTAAGGAACCGTAAAGGAAAGAAATCCTAATCTTACTTTTGACTGGAAAAGGTCAGGACACTGGTGACCACTCAAAAGGTTTAAACGACCGTATAACTCACGTCGTCAAAATGTCGTAGTAGAAAGTCCTAAACTTTATCGAGTTGACCTAAAGGCAGTGGGGAAAATCGAACAAGCGTCACTACGAAGGATTCCGGGTGATCTGAGGTGTACGGTCCTACAGGTCGAGATCCACTCACTAGTGTGGTACCACTAATAGACCTAGTACTTCTAGAAAAAACATGTCAAGAAGACACATAACAACGGTGGAGAAGAATTATAGAAGACGAAGACAATCCAGGTATGGTAAAGACAGGAAGTAGCTCGGGTAGAATCGTACTTTACAAGGGAACCATAATTAAAAGAACTTCCTTAGAGTAAGGGTAAGACAACAAAAGGAGATAAAGAAACTTAACTAGCGACTCCGTCCGAAAGAATAGAGAAGAACGATAAGAAACCTTGAGACGTAAGTCTACGTATATAGAAAGGAAAAGAGGAAACGAAAAACGAAGAGAAGAAGAGTGTCGATAAACATTCCGGAAGGGTCTGTCGGTAAAACGAAAAACCGTAAAGAAAAGGTACCCCTACCAGAACTAGGGACAGAGGACATGTCACAGTGTCACAGAGGACAGGTATCAAGTAGTCCGGGAGACAGATAGTCTAGATCCGGGAATTTAGATACAGAGTTAAGGTGACATATTAGTATATCCTAAACTAAATCCAGTATGGACTTACCAGATCACCAAAAGGGATGAAGAAAGTTGAATTCAGACTTAAACCGTTATTCCTCGAGTACTAGACTCGGTGTCAGTCGAAGGCCAGAACAAAAACGACTGAAATATCTCGAAGAGGTAGAAACCGACGTTTCTTATATTAGTTAGACTAAAACCACAACTGGTAGACCACTACAGGTACACATCTCAGAAGAGAACACAACAACCTTCTCCCACAAATGATACTAGTCACGTAAGAGAACCGGTTTGTGATAATCGGAAACGGGCCGAAGTAAGACATAAGGTTCCGGTTTAAACGGACAATGAGGTCCACATAGAACTGAAGGATGAAACCGTAAGGTCAGGGGATATTACCTTTCCTGTAGAAAAACCCCACAATCAAGATTTTCCAGAACCTCCAGAAGTATCTTGAGAAGTTGAAGTCGAAGAAGTCGTAATGACAAACCCCGTATCCGAACCTAATGACACTATAACTTACCAAACGGAACCTTTACTTGTCTCTAGTAAGATAACAAAAACTCTAACGTAGGTTCATGACTTAAAACCTGAGAAAACAACTGGTACTACCGCTGAGGTAAAGAAGACTCCTTAAGGACGGGTGTCATCATCTATATTACCAGTAGACTCAATTTAAGTGGGTAAGGTCAGGTAAAATCAAGTGACTAAGGATTTTACAGTTGTAAGTGAAAACGGTAGAGGTCAAACTTGTGAAGGTTAAACGGAACTAAGTACCTGGACTGTAAGGTCCAAGGATACGGTAAAACGAGAAATATAGTAACCTGGAACGAGATAGTGGTCAGTGTATGTGTCGAACCATAACAAAAACGAAACCGAGGTAGGGGAGTAAGAAAGACCTCAATAAAGAGGTGACTAGAGGTCATGGTATAATCCGTGGATGACTGGATCCCTTAAGGAGAAAGTCACAGGATGGTAAAACGGAAAAGTATGACAAGTACCCCAAGAGTTCCGTTCTTATGACTTCACCAAACGGTAAGGGAAGAGGTCACCTGGTGTAATACAGTCTGGAGAGGTGGTACTGGGTAGGTAGAACCTACGGGGGTGTGCCACACCGAATCAAAGTAACTCAAGCTGTTCCGACACCAGACACACTAGTCTAACCGATCAAAAGACACTAATACCAAAGTCACACAGACGGGAGACTACGGGAGAGCGTTGTGGATGGTAGGATGAACCCAAAGAGAATGGAACCTGTACCCCATAAAGAAGTGTCGACGAGGTCGTTTCGCGTCCACGACGAGGAATGGAACCTGTTCAGTGGGGAGGACTGGAACTTGTACCTCATCGAGGAGAGTCGGGAGGACACAGGTGTGTCGACGGCGAGGAACCTGTACCCAACGAGGAGAGGCGGTGACAGGGACTGGAGTCTGGACTCCATCGAGGAGAGCCGGTAAGGATACGACAGTGTCGGACCACGAGAACCCCGAATTTTTTGGTCGTCATTTCAATTCAAGCACGACTTGACTATTCGTCGAAGTTGTCCACAAACAACGAGGATGGGTTCGGATCCTAAAAGGGATTTCAGACGAACCCTCTCAATCCTCTGGGTCAACGATTCCCATGTCTCTACATGACTCCTCAAGTCGTAAACGTTCCTGGTTGAGACAGTCAAGAGGGGGTCAAAGTAGACTAGGATAGGAGTAAGAAATAGGACTAATCAAAGTAACACGGGTTAGGAACAACAGAACAGTGATTCAACACAGATTAAGATGTCGGAGTACCTGATATCGGACGGTCCGAGGAGACAGGTACCGTAGAGAATCCGTTCTTATGACCTCACCCAACGGTAAAGGAAGAGGTACCCTAGAAGGTCTGGATCCCTAACTTGGGGACAAAGGACGGAACGACCGTCTAAGAAATAGTGGCTCGGTGGTCCCTTCGGACGGGAATCCCTTCTCATCACTTTCCGATATTGACGTGTTGTCTTTGTTGTAATAATTATAAACTTATTTGTAAGTGTCGGAGACGAAGTCAGAATGGAGGTAACGGATTAACCGTAAAGGAAGAAAAGCCTAAAATTAGTCGCCACTTTCTTATAACTCTTCTTATAATTCTTACACTCTCTATCTCTCCGAAACCCCTCCGATTCGTCACACTCTTTGTATTTTCCTCCCTTCCTTACTCCACGGTTCTGTTCGACGTTACCTCTACTTTACAAGAAAGTGCTAAGTGTTCCTTCGTCGTTTTTCACTAAAACCTCTGTATAATTTAATCAAAACCAACGAACCGACACCAAGAAAAAATTACAATGTGGAGTGGTTCTGACCTTAAAAGTCCGTATCAGGTGTTGTAATCGTCTTGTTTCCCGTTATTTCCGTCCTCGTTCTGGATTTGAATGTCTACTGACTGTTGGTGGGTCCACCGCGATCACTATTTTGTCACCGGCCGGTCACCACCTCTGCATTCTCTACACCCAAGATAGGGACCCAACCCTTCTAGGGGACCTCCTACCGTGCCGTTGGGTGAGGTCATAAGAACGGACCTCTTGGAGTACCTGTCTCCTCTGACCACCTGATACCAGGTATCCCAGTGTTTCTCAGCTTGTGTTGTCTTCGCTGAATCGTCTGTCTGTCCGTTGTTGGTGCTCTAACCCACCTTGGATACTTCTGTTGACTTCCTTTAGTTAAGCGACCTCTTATCTTGTTTATATTGGTTCTTTTTAAGTACTACTACTACTGGTCATAAGCCTTTAAACAACAACAAGTCAGTGAGTCAGTACAAACTGTGAAACGTAAGGGTACCTGACGTCGTTGGTCCGAAGGGAAGAGAAGTGGTAGAGGGCCTCCAACCAGTTTGAGTACGGGTAACTCAATCACTACGGTAGGTTGGTAGAGTAGGAGACAGTAGGGGAAGAGGAGGACGGAAGTTAGAAAGGGTCGTAGACCCAAAATAGATTACTCAACCGAGAGACGTAATCCACCGGTTTCATAACCTCGTAGTCGAAGTTTTAGTCAGGAAGGTTACTTATAATTCCCAACTAAAGGGAATCCTAACTGACCAAACTAGAGGAACGTTAGGTTCCCTGAGAATTCTCAGAGGAGGTGGTGATGTCAAACTTTGGTAGTTAAGAATGGTTTCTATACTCTGTATTCTCTACACCCAAGTTGGGGACTCAGTCCTTCTAGGTCCGTGAGTTCGAAGAAACATCGGGTTGAGAGTGTAGGTATGGACTGTTGACCTTTTTTTGTATCGAAACTGATATACCTGGAAACAGTCGTGTCAGTACAGAGACGAAAAATTATGTGACAGATCCAAAGTCTTTAATTAGGTAAAATTTAAACTTAAATAAAATATTATATTAATTTCCGTAATTAAAAGGTTTATCACTTAATAACTGAGTTACTGGATTTCTCTGGGGGGGTTTCACGAATTATATGAGGTCTTTTCATTGTAATGTGACCTCCTTTCATCTTGAAAATAGATTTAGTCGTACTGAGTGTCTGTCTGTATAAATGTACATATAATCTACTCGATTTTCTAGTACGACGTCAAGTGTCTACGATAGGTGTATTTGTTTCCCTTAACTACGGTCAGTTAGGGACGATTACATGATATTCGTGTCCTTACTGTCTCTTCTGTTACCGGGTAAAAGTTATAGGGGGTCTGGTCAATGTTTTGTGACTTTTCTTACCTCTCCCCGAACCACAAACCTCCAAACAAAAAGTACATGTCTACCAAAGGAGTAGTAATAAACACCATGGTGGATTTTGAATAGAGTGACCCTTCGTCTATAGTGAAGGACAGACGTACGACGGAACATGACGTCAAAGTAAGTAAAGTACTCCAGAGAGGACCATTCGATACTCGGAAAAAAAGAGGACTGATGTCCCGTAGGATGTCAATTACTGTCTGACATCGACAGAGGATCAGATAATATAAAAGAGTCACTGGTTTCGTTTAGATGTTAGTACATTTACACGGAAAAGGAACCACCTTTGACTTTAGTCAAGGTGTGTCAATTAGTATGGTATCAGAACGGATGTATCAGTCTTTGACTATAAGTCAGAGAGGAATCAGACGAGGTTTGAGTTATTGGGGTTACTCAAGTTACAAAGGATCAGTTGTGTGATTAACAAAAGAAAAAAAAAAATTTGGGAGTAAAGGAGACCTGGGATAGGTTTGAGAGATAAAGAATCTAGTTATTATCCTAATTGTACTTAGAGTGGTGTTATCGTTTATTCTTATCTTGGTGTACTTGATATGACCCTCTTTAGTGAAGCATAAAGGTTACGAACGTAAACTCTTAAACTGAACTTTACCACTCGTACACAATAACTGAGTAATGGAACGTTAAATCCGACAGAAAGTCAAGTCAAGTCAAGTCAACGAGTCAACACAGGCTGAGAAACGCTGGGGTACTTAACGTCGTGTGGTCCGGAGGGACATGTAGTGGTTGAGGGCCTCGAGTGAGTTTGAGTGCAGGTAGCTCAGTCACTACGGTAGGTCGGTAGAGTAGGAGACAGTAGGGGAAGAGGAGGACGGGGATTAGGGAGGGTCGTAGTCTCAGAGAAGGTTATTCAGTCGAGAAACGTACTCCACCGGTTTCATGACCTCGAAGTCGAAATCGTAGTAAGGAAGGTTACTTGTGGGTCCTGACTAGAGGAAGTCTTACCTGACCAACCTAGAGGAACGTCAGGTTCCCTGAGAGTTCTCGGAAGAGGTTGTGGTGTCAAGTTTTCGTAGTTAAAAAGTCGTGAGTCGAAAGAAGTGTCAGGTTGAGAGTGTAGGTATGTACTGGTGACCTTTTTGGTATCGGAACTGATCTACCTGGAAACAACCGTTTTATTACAGAGACGAAAACTTATACGATAGATCCAACCAGTATTGAAAGGAAGGTTCCTCATTCGCAGAAAATTAAGGTACCGACGTTAGTGGTAAACGTCACTAAAAACTATCTTTTGTAATCGATACAAATATTTTAGACTGACTTTCATAGTATGGACGGTTATAAGTTGAAGATGAAAGAAAGGGGTTTTGTCACAAGACAAAAAAAGAAAAGAATGAATAAGGACTTACTTAATATACCCTATGTTTTGAACTTTATAGTTCGAGTTATTAAATAAGTCAAAGACCCCTTTAGGTATAAAATTAAAGACATCCTAACACAAGATTCTATATTATAGGTGTAATTTCACATATCCCGAAGGGACCACCAAGTCGACCATTTCTTAGACGGACGTTACACCCTCTGGACCCAAGTTAGGGACCCAACCCTTCTAAGGGACCATAAGAACGGACCTCTTAGGGGTACCTGTCTCCTCGGACCGTCCGATGTCAGGTACCACACCGTTTCTCAACATGTACTGATTCACTGATTCGTGTGTGTGTGTGTGAAATATATATATAGAATAAGGCATATATACGTATATACATATTTTATAATATTAGGTAATTCTTTTGAAAATTTTATCAGTTATTAGTATCATAGTACCTTAGAGTCTCCACCTTCTCGTAACACATCTAAGGTAAGGAGGTCTCCGTGGTCGAATCAATGGAACTAAATTTTTTTTTTTTTTTTACTACTTTGCCTCAGACATTACGGGTTGTCTCGTGATTTTCCGTCGGTCCTCCGGTAACCCCTTAATCTCTGATACGCATAGAGGTGGGTCTATCTTGTACTTGAAACCCAGTGTTGTAGAACTTTCTTACGATAAGCAACTTGAGACTCATTGTCGGAATCTTTGGTTAGTGTATATTTGTTCTTACTAAGGTCAAACGGTTGTAGTTAGTATTAAGAACCCTTTGTTAAATACATTTGAAAGAGGTAATTTTTTTTTTATGAAAAACCAAAAATTGAGAAGAACACCATGTAAACTCAAAGATGGGTTTAGACACAGAGAACTTAACGTTAAGGACTGAGGGTTTATTTACAAAAAGGGAATAGAATATCGTGACGAAAATAAAGATATAGTTGTTTTCCTCTACTATTAGAAACTTAAATGTTAAGTCGGACTGAGGTCTTACACTTAAGATCACTCGAACTGTCGCTATGGTATCCCTTTATTAAAAATTTACGGTAGTTTATAATAAGTTTTCTATGTAGTTTATATAAGTGGTGTCTCGACTACTGTCTCCTTTATTAATATTTAAGGGATTGATTTTAAGGTTTGTGGTTCACGTACTAATTTACGAATATATCCTCAACCGGTAAAAAAATTGAATTAACACCCTTTAAGAGGTATAAATTAAAATCATTTCGAAAAAATGTTGTACAAACAAAGATATTGTGTCCACGGTACCTTTGGTGGTGATTTCGGCTCTACCTCTTTCTTTCCTGAGTATAATTGTAGTAGTAATAACCTGTGTATCTAAGTCCACTCAGGTCGTGATGACCGGTACACTAGATGTTTACACCATCTTAACTGTTTTCTTGGTAACTTTTCAAACTCTTCCTCCGATGACTCTACCCTCTCTAGAGGAAATGTATGGGGACCCAGAACCCATTCGACTTGTGGTTACCACTCGAACCATAGCAGTAACTGTTAAGGTACACTTTTATATTCTGGTCATTCATAATGTACTGGTAGTAGGTACCGGATACTGTGTCCCTTAAATTGTTTTTGTACTAACTAATATCCGTGTAGACTATGACTAAGAGGAATAAATAACGACAACGACCATAACAACTTAGTCTTCGACCATATATGATCTTACCCGTCTAGACACTTACACGGGTAGACCGAATGCACACACACACAGACACACACACACACACACACAGACACACAGACACACACATACAATCAGCGAGTCAGTACAGGTCGAGAAACGTTGGGGTACTTGACATCGGGCGGTCCCAGGAGACAGGTGTCTTAAGAGGTCCGTTCTTATGACCTCACCCAACGATTAGGGAAGAGGTCCTCTAAAAGGGTTGGGTCTTTAGCTTGAGACCACAGGACGTAACGTCCGTCTAAGAAGCGGCTGACTCGGTGGTCCCTCCGGGAGACACCGAATGTACGACTAGTACTTTGTTGATTAACAACCACAATTATTTTACCTAAGGTGATTCGATGATAAAGTCGGTCTCTCTATTACTCCTTTAGTAATTGTTTCAGTCGTGGATGTAATTCTTTTAACCGATGTTGGGTCCGTGTCATCGTAAACACGATCAAAGACCAAGCTTACCTCTGTTGTACGACCTCAATTCATGTCCATACAGAACCAAACAATGGGTATTTATATCATTACGGTCACGACTTTAGAGACCTAACGCAGGACGGGTGGTTAAGAAGAGTAATTGTCCTTAAACCCAATAAGAAGGTCCTACAGATGTTTTGACTACCATGACCCTGACAGAGACACACGACTCATCTCTGACGACAAGAGTTTGGACCGTATGAGCAATGGAAACGAGGTTTGTAATGTTGATTTCCATTTCAGACAACTTAGCGTAGCACTCGAAACTTACATCGAGAAGTACCCCTATTACATCTGAAGTCACATTTCTTACACTGACAGTTTCTATAAGTAGTATCGTGACACCGACCACTATCGTTTTTACTGGGTGATAACCTTCTTCGACCGAAGTTGTGAGGTCACTAATGGGATTTAGTGGAACCAGTATAGTTACGACCGATACGTGGACAACGACTTAACAGTCCATGGAGTGTAACGAACGCTCAAACGACTCGACTTTCTCTTCTAACTAGTGGTGAGACCATTCTCCGATTTTCTACCGGAGTTTAAAAACTTTAGACCAACTACACGAAGAACCTTCGAATCCACAATTATCGAAGAGACCGATAGGTATAAACTGATAAACACTGCACTCTACCTGGTGACGACACCCACAGTAGTTTAAGCACCTGTTCTTCCGACGACCTCGACCAGTCCAGTGATTCAAACGAGGTTTTTGACTCATTCTATTTGCTTATAATAGGGGTCATAGACGGTAGGATCAGAATTCGTCTGTCCACTCTCTTCCAGAGTCTTCACAAAGAGAGTTGACCGGACAAATTATCACTTTCAAACCAATTATTGTTACGTAACATTTTTGACGTCTCCCTTTCCTCCCACAAAACACCTAGTAAACCAATAAAAAGACACCGTTAACATTCAACGAACAAAAATCTTAGTCACAAAATTACTTTTGTTGAACTGGTTTTTAGAACTTAAAACTCTAGGAAATTTTGTTTTAAATTACTCTTTTAAGTCACATTTTTTTATTTTACGTAGATATGGATATTCTAATAGGAAGGGTTTTAGTTTTATTTTACTTCTATACATCTATGTACCTATTTATATATGTGTAAATGTTTACATCTTTTTATTGACTTCCATTAGTCAACTATCGTCATTAATAGAGAATTATCAATGTCCACAAACAAAAGATTTTAAGACAAAAGGACAAATTTGGTACGTACATGTGAAAATCAAACTTTAATTCGATCAAAAATCTTAAAACACTTAGACATTTTAATTAGTAATCAGCAGAAAACCTAAGGAATCGGACTAAAAAAAGTTTGATTTCATAAACTAAAGTGTCGATTGGACTCAGTGATGGGTACCGCCTAAGTACAACTACATACCGTTTTGGTTATGTTATAACATTTCATTAATTGGAAGTTAATTTTATTTATTTAAATATATATATAAAAATTTTCGTTATGTATTTTCGTGGGAGGTGAGAATTTTAACGATAAAGAGGTACATACTGTAGTCTTTTTATAGACTGGACGTGTTTCTGTTTTTCTATTTATACTTTAGAACCTTTACACTCCTTTCACTCGACGAAGTCCTAAATCTCTCCGATTTTTATTTTGTCCTTCAGGTTCCTTCGAAGATGTCTGAGGATTAAACCAGTTCCATTTCCCATGTACTTTTGGTGTCCCTAATGTCACTTCTATGGACTTTTTTGTACAAAGTAAGTCCACTAATTCTATTTGTAGTTGTCTCTATTCAATACATCTATCGTACATGAGGAATATATTTCACTACTTTCACCGTGGAGTGGAGAAACTAGAAGAAGGGCGTTTGGGTATTGGAGCCAGATTAGTACTCCTTGTTTAGTATACTTAGGGTCAACTCCCTGTAAGAAGTTTTACGGACTGATCATTAGGAGTTTTGTATTTCAGTAACTTTTATTCAGACTCTTTGACAGTCTTGGTTCTCCAGGATTCCTGTGTGCTACCGATTTACGTTACACCATAGTTCTTACCCTATGACTTTGTCTCTTTCCTTTACTTCAAATTTTCTTTTTACCTTTAAACTTATGTCATATCTTAAATCATTTATTACTCTAATTACATAGTTATAACCAAGTCATCAATATTATACATGGTATTATTTGTTTCAAGATTATTATCCTTTTGATCCACACCTCATATAGTCTTCAGAGATATTTTAGAAAGTATTGAGAATATATTCAGAGTGAATTCAGTCAAGTCAACGAGTCAGTACAGACTGATACACTGGTGCACCTGACGTCATGCGGTCCGAAGGGACAGGTAGCGGTTGTGGGTCTCTAATGGGTTTGGGTACAGGTAACTCAGGTACTACGGTAGCTTGGTAGAGTAGGAGGTAGCAGGGGAAGAGGAGGACGGAAGTTAGAAGGGTAGTAGTCCCAGAAAAAGTTTCTCAGTCAAGAAGTGTAGTCCACCGGTTTCATAACCCTAAAGTCGAAGTCGTAGTCAGGAAGGTTACTTATAACTCCTGATTAGAGGAGATCCTACCTGACCAACCTAGAGGAACGAGAGGTTCCCTGAGAGTTCTCAGAAGAGGTTGTGGTGTCAAGTTTTCGTATTTAAGAAGCCACGAGTCGAAAGAAGTGTCAGGTTGAGAGTGTAGGTATGTACTGATGACCTTTTTGGTTTCGAAACTAATCTGTCTGGAAAGAACCGTTTCACATGACAGAAACGAAAAATTATACGACAGATCCAACCAGTATTGAAAGAAAGGTTCCTCGTCCACAGTAAATTAAAGTATCGACGTCAGTGGTAGACGTCACTAAAACCTTGGGTTCTTTTATTTCAGACAGTGACAAAGGTAACAAAGAGGTAAATAAACGGTACTTCACTATTCTTATCTACGGTACTAGAATCAAAAGTCTTACAACTCGAAATTCGGTTGAAAAAGTGAGAGGAGAAAGTGAAAGTAGTTCTCCGAGAAATCAAGGAGAAGTGAAAGACGGTATTCATACCACGGTGGACGTATAGACTCCAATAACTATAAAGAGGGTCGTCAGAACTAAGGTCGAACACAAAGAAGGTCAGGTCGTAAAAAGTACTACATGAGACGTATCTTCAATTTCTTCGTCCGACTGTTATATGTCGGAACTACATGAGGAAAGGACTAAACCTTGGTCAGGTAACAAGGTGCGGGTCAAGATTGACAACGAAGAACTGGTCATATGTCTAAAGAGTCCTCCGTCCAGACGCCCCCCGCGAGGCGTCTTTCTCTCTCCGTCACCTTGAAGGGAGTCGTCTCGACTCCCCAGGGCTCCTTTTCACTCGGACGACAGGTAGTTGGATCGGGGAGGCTCTCGCTCTCTGTTAGTCTACGCTGTCCCCAAGGCTCGTCAAGGTAGAATAACGGCGTTCGAGGGCCGAATATTTCCGTTCGTCCCCCCCAAAACGGTCCCTGAAAGGTATCAACGTGGTTAGTGCTATTTCCAGTTTAACAGTACACGGTAGTAATATTGTCCTCAGATACCACTAGTGTGCGACAGGTACACGTGCCTTTAGTTCTCTCGGTTAGTTTTCAAAACTGTTTGTTGTATCTGGTGTGGGGATAGAGAAGACGGTCCGTGGTAGAATCAACGGGTGGCGTTTCGATCGGGAAGAGAAAAAGAAAAAATTCCAAAGGGTAAATCCAGGGGTGTGTCCAGTCCACCAGACCATAAGAGTAGAGAAAGCCTTAAAAGGTGTCAAACAACACTAGGTGTATCAGTTTACGAAAGTCAAGTCAAGTCAGTGAGTCAGTACAGACTGAGAAACGCTGGGGTACTTAGTGTCGTGTGGTCCGGAGGGACAGGTAGTGGTGGATGGTCTCAAGTTGGTTTGAGTACACGTAACTCAGCCACTACGGTAGGTCGGTAGAGTAGGAGACAGTAGGGGAAGAGGAGGACGGGGGTTAGGGAGGGTCCTAGTTCTAGAAAAGGTCACTCAGTTGAGACGTAGTCCACCGGTTTCATAACCTCAAAGTCGGAGTCGTAGTCAGGAAGGTTACTTGTGGGTCCTGACCAGAGGAAATCTTACCTGACCAACCTAGAGGAACGTTAGGTTTCCTGGGAGTTCTCAGAAGAGGTTGTGGTGTCAAGTTTTCGTAGTTAAGAAGTCGTGAGTCGAAAGAAGTGTCAGGTTGAGAGTGTAGGTATGTACTGGTGACCATTTTGGTATCGAAACTGATCTACCGGAAACAACAGTTTCCGAAACCATATCAATTATTTCGTCTTCATCTACAAAAAGACCTTGAGAGAACGAAAAAACTACTAGGTTCCCTACAACCGTCAAACTAGAGACCAAGAAGACGGAAAAGATTTTAGTCGAACTTTTAGACTGCCAAGTATTAAGTGTGACAACTTCGGACCGAACCTCTTGAAACTCGTAATGAAACGATCGGACACTATACTCACGTTAACACACCATCAAACTCGTAAGAAACCATAACGGAAAGAAACCCTAATCTTACTTTTGACTAGAAAGGTCAGGACACCAGTGACGACTCAAAAGGTTTAAACGACCGTATAACTCACGTCGTGAAAGTGTCGTAGTAGAAAGTCCTAAACTTTATCCAGTTGACCTTAAGGTAGTGGAGGTGATCGAAACAAGCATCACTACGAAGGATTCCGGGTAATGAAGTGTAAGGTCCTACAGGCCGAGATCCACTCACTAGTGTGGTAACACTAATAGACCCAGTACTACTAGAAAAAACATATCAAGAAGACACATAACAACCGTGGAGAAGAATTATAAACGACGAAGACAATCCAGGTATGGTAAATATAGGAAATAACTAGGGTAGTAACGTACTTTATTAGGGAACCATAGAGATTAAAAGAACTTCTCTATAGATCAGAAAGGGTAGGATAACGAAAGGAGATAAAGAACGTGACTAGTGACTCCTTCCGAAAGAATAGAGAGGAACGATAAGAAACCTTGAGACGTAAGTTCACCCTTATAGAAAGGAAAACAGGAAACGGAAAACGAAGAGAAGAAAAGTGTCGATAAACATTCCGGAGGAGTTTGTTGGTAAAACGGAAAAACGTAAAGAAAAATAAGCCCTATCAGAACTAGTGACGGAGGACATGTTACGATGCTTGGAGACAGGCATCAAGAAGTCCGTGAGACAGATAGACTAGATTAGGGAACTTAGATAAACAGTGAAGGGGACATATTAACATTCCCCAAACTAAATCCAGTATGGACTTACCAGATAACTAAAAGGGATGAAAGAAGATACATTCAGATTTAGATGGGATTTTACTTTGCAATTAAATTTTTAACATACGTATTTGCGTATACGTACTTGTCACGAAAAGTGATGACGACTGTCGTAACTGTGGGGAGGAACTCATGTCAGTGAACTTTGTTACTATGACAAATCAAGTAGGAACACAAAGGATGTTGATGAATTTGATACGGAAAATGTGTGAGTGATGTACTATTTCCAGGTACCTCGACTTTCTCTTCTCCTAGACTTCAGGTCCCGGGTGGACTAAAATACCATTCTTTTTCAAAGACAAAAGAAAAGGGTGAGCGTCGTCAATAACGTCTTAAATCGGAATAATACTCTCTTTCTGGGTATTACCACCTGACTTTAACTTTTTTTCTTCTTTTTTTACTTGTCAAAGTCGGTAGTGTAAACGTCGTTGTATATGTTTAGAGTAACCTGGACACCCGCAAATTTAAATGTTTTAATGGCATTTAAAGAAACGAATTTCAAACTTTCAGTTTTGTTCCTCTTGTGTAAGTTCTTCTATTGTGTTTTCTGGACGTAAAACTTCCAAGACTCTCTAATTTAATTTTTTTTTATACACTTGTGGGAAATTTTTAATAGTGTGTTAGTTTAATCGGGACGAATTTAACGAAGGTCACATCTCGTAGACTTTCAGGATCACGAGGGACCACTAGTGTCACTTATGTTTACACAATGTAGTGCAACCTCCCGGACAAAATTACCGTCCTTGGTATGTTACATTACATCTTACTCTAGTGTTGATATTCATGTACCTTGTATGTGTGTGTGTGTTTTTTTTGATAATTTGAGTCGAGTTTCAAAGAACTACTAAAGAAGGTAATAATAAATACAATGAAACGTGAATAAAGGACATAGACGAACATTCAAAATATAAAAGAGGAGACTCGATATTTATTCATGAATATTGAACAATTACGAACATAGGAGTCTTATAATGTCTCAAGTCGTGTATTCTCTGTGAAAGATAACTTGTTCATAAAGACCTCGTAAATGGTCTTCTACACTTTATGTCTGTTTTAGGGTCATAAGACAAGGTTACCATTACTATAAGATCACCCAATTTTACGAATTTCCATCGTCCGTATTTCCTTCTTTTAATCTCGTCCAATCCTCCTTAACCTTAACCTTTCCCTTTGTTCAACCTCATAATTCGTTCCACCAACGTAACTGCTCCACCCTAAGCTTGTTTTCAATCTTCCTTTATTACCAAAGTCCGTTCGTCTATAGATCCCCGTTTCGTAAAGTCCATCTTTTTATCCCGTGACCGAGATATTATGTGTAAACGGACCGTACAAGTTTCTCCTCGGTCCTCCGGTTTCATGGACCTCGTTCCACTTCCTTTTCTTCCTCCCGTCCCTTTCAGTCCGGTACTTTCCGGAACATCCCGTCATATTTCTGAACACGAAAGGAAACGTTATTTTACCCCTTGTCAACGACTGAAAACTCGTTCACAGGATAGTAGTCTGGATGTAAAAGTTTCCGAGTGAAACCGACGACACACCCCTTATCTAATACATCATTGATTCCGTCTTCGTTTTTCTAGACAATCCTCCACTCAATATGTATTGAAACCACCGAGTCTGGTTTCCTCCTTCATACAGGTACTACTCGTAATCAACTTACGACCCATGTAATTTCATCTTAGTTGTCCTAAAATAGTGTCTCAATTGTTTATCAAATTTATTTCTAACCGGTTGTAAGGAATCATTTGTAGTGGTTCACGGTTTCCGAAATTTTTTGTACATACCCGTTTCTTTGAGTTTTATTTTGTTCTGGTATAGACGATGTAATCGTAATACAGGTAATGTAAAGATAAAACAGTTCTTACAGATTAACACCCTGAAGTCGGAATCTTGTAACCGTTGACCGAACGTCTGAAGGTCCCAAAAATAAATCTCTGTCTCAAACTCTTGGTGAGTCGACAGGTTTGAACTCCTTGATTCTACGACTATAACTTTGACAGAAAAGGGTCCATAGTACTCCCCGTAGAGTGTATAAGTTTCCTTGGGGTGACAGACTAAAGTTGGACTGTAACCCCTCACGAAGACCTCGGTCGTCCGTCCTTCCGAGTACTATGACTCAGGATCAAGAATGAGACGAATGGCTAGCTATGGTGAAAGACCACGAGTAATAAAACTACTTCTATAATCGTCTCGTTGTCATTTCTAATTTCATGAGGTATTGGAGTCTTCGGTGGTAATTGAAGACTTTATAACAACGTGCAAACGAAATGACAGTGAAATGTTTTCGTGAAGGGCTTTCCGTTCCTTCGGTTTTTTCCTCTTTTTATAGACGACGACCGGCATTTCTCCTCCTACCAATAGAGAAACGTCTGACGTGGAAGGGGAAAGGGTTTCGTTGTTCCCCGTGTCTCTGGACTCAGAGGAAAAACGACTTGAACCGTTCTTTGACCATCTATAGAAGATCTCATACACCTCCCGTCTTTTATGGAGAGGTTTCTAGTTAGGATAAAAGGAAAGAGTAAGAAGGAAAGAATTCAGAAGAGAGGCGAAAGTGACCGGAGGGTCCCTAGGTTCGAACGAGTGTCCTTTAATTGGCTTTAATCAATCCATGTAGAGTAGACGGGAGACAGGTCCCCTATGTACAATTCAACGTCTTATAGTCTGAAACGGGTGGAGGGTAGGTAGTCCACCCCTGTAACAAAGTAAATGTATCCCCACCCCAACCCCTCGTACCATATAAAGGAGCCCCTTCTCTTCTTTCTATAACTATAAACCCCGTACAAGTCTGAGGGGTTTAGTCGACGTATCGTCGTCGTCGGGGAGATTAAAGTATGGATTAAGGTCCAGTACGACTCTTACGATCCAGGGTCAGAAAGAGAAATGTTTTAACATAGTGAGATATGTGAGAGACGGAGTGTCCCGAAAAGACTTCTGTTTACTTTATTGTAGTAGACAAGTTATGTTCGGACAGGGGAGTGTTGAGTTACTTTCTATGATACATAATACTGGTGTGAAAGAGAAGACGTCGTATGTCATGAAGGATACAAATAAGTGTCACCATAGAGTAAAACGTATCCTTTCACTTCCGGGCCTATAAACGTAAAGGGGGTCACCAGGGTGAGAGGACCGGTTCTTTGTGTACTTCTTCCCAGAAGTGACCGGGTCTCGGGGACTATCCTAAAGTAAGTACGGGCGGTGAGTGACTGTCTCTTTAGGGGGGCGTTCTTCCGACCTGAGAGTATTTCTCGAGACGGTCTAAGTCCTTCTGCACCGAAAAACAAGTTGTGGTATCCTGGGACACACTGTGAGGTGCCGGGTCCGATCCCCGACAGTGTCGTCGGAAAGTGTTAAGTTTCTCTTTCCCTTTTCTCGGACGGAAACTCGTAGTCTCTACACCCTCTCCGTCCTTAGTTTAGTACTTATTTATTTATTTTTGTGGTTGTCGACACTATAAATTTTGTCTGTTAGTGATATTGTCGTTTACTGTTGGGACGTCGGACGTCTTAGACGATTATTTGACAGACGACACTGACAATAATTTCTATTTGAATACTCGCTACTAATAAGTTGGTAATTTGGATTCACCTTTAGTTTCCTTTTAGACACAGTCTACTATATAAACCACGGCACACCGGATCCTTTTAATGAGTAGTTTAAACTTAGGACTACAGAAACAGGAGATTCCTAACCAGGGAATTTTAAAGTCAGGGTAAATACGTCTCCGAAAGAAGAAAAAAAGAAAATTAATATTAAAATCAAACGATTTTACACCGAAATTTTTTTTTTATTTGACGATATTATTCGTGTAGAGTACAGTAATAGGTGCCTGGCTGCCCGTACGGTAAGTTAAGTCGTTCCCGTGTCGATGGCCTTCCGCTCTTAGATTCTTGAAGGAGTCTAGGTGGACGAGTCGTCTCGGGGAAGTCGGGGCTCCGACGACAACTTTTTCGATGGTTCTTTAGACCTAACACCCATCGAACCAGCTACATAATCGATTAAAAGTGGATTGTTCTTGGGTCAAGGTTAAGTCTCCAGTCGGCTAAGTGTAAAGTGAACCGAGAGTCAGTGACGGTAACGATAACATCAGGTACTGTGTCAATTATCCTTCTCACCGGATAATACCGTCGTTGTTGTAATATCTTATTCTAACAATATATTCGTACGGTAAAACTTCTGTATTTTCTTACCAGGTCTAACTTTTATTAGAAGTCAATTACAGGATATAATAATAATATGTACGCTACACCGCCTCGTATTGTCAGTCTCGATAAGTTAGACCATCCTAAAAGTTCCTAACGGAAAGTTTGACGACGAACTATAATCATAAAGGACTCTCGAAACTTAATCCTTAAATTTAATTAGAGGTTATTAGTCCCATTATCAGAATTAATTTTTTTTTCTTTGTTATGATTGATGATTTAAACGTGTTGGATTTCACCACGTTTTCATAGACTGTCCAATTCCGCTATCAGTTATTTTGAAGTGGAAACAATTATAGGAAGTAAAAAACAAAATAAAAAACGGGAAAGGTGAATTGGACAAAATTACAGAGGTAAGCTACTACAGAAGAAGTCTTTCTGAACGACACCAACCCCCCCACCAGAGGTAGGAGAGTTACAGTCATTATTTTACATGGACGACCTATGTATGATATATAAGTTTTACATCTATATGTGAAAGTTTCTTATTTAATTATATACCGGATTCTTACACCTAAATCCGGATTAAGAGTTTAATGAGGTCCAATCCGTACAAACACACACAATCAGTAAGTCAACACAGACTGAGAAACACTGACGTACCTGACATCGGTTGACCCGAGGAGACAAGTACCTTAAAAAGTCCGTTCTTATCACCTCACCTACGGTAAAGGAAAAGGTCCCCTAGAAGGGTTGGGTCCCTAACTTGGGTTCAGAGGACGAACCGTCCGTCTAAGAAATGGTGAATCGGTGGACCCTTCGGGTTCTCGTGGTAATGGTATTACGGTTTTGTTCTGTTTCCACGACGTTTTCTTTTTTTTCTTTAATATCCGGTTATCGAAACTACTTATATCTAAACTTTTAGGAATTACCACTCCAGACACCATGTGACCGGTTTCCCTTGTTAAATACGAGTTGAGATCGACTAACGACGGTCTGTCGGTAATACACACACACACACACACACACACACACATATTCTTCCGTTACCGTGGGGTGAGGTCACGAGAACGGACCTTTTAGGGTACCTACCTCCTCGGACCATCCGTCGTCGGGTACTCCAGCGATTCTCAGTCTGTATTGACTCGTTGAAGTGAAAGTGAAAAGTGAAAGTACGTAACCTCTTCCTTTGCCGTTGGGTGAGGTCATAAGAACGGACCTCTTAGGGTCCCTACCTCCTTGGGCCACCCGACGGCAGATACCCCGACGTGTCTCAGCCTGTGTTGACTTCACTGAATCGTCGTATATATATATATACCAAAAAAAAAATTCACAATCATTGAGTCAGAACAAACTGAGAAGCGTTGGGTACCTGACATTGGACGGACCCTTAACTTGGGTCCAGAGGACACAAAGTCCGTCTCAGAAATGGTGGACTCGGTGGTTCCTTCTGACACATATCATATATGTTTTCAGTTCTCCAATTCGTGGTCGAAGTAAGTTTATGATACTCATCCTTTCTCCGGGTGTACTTCAGACCTTTACCCCTAAGTTTTGCAACCACGACCTTGATGTTCCACTGTTAGTGTATTCGTCGTAAATGTGACTTAAGTACTCACAAAGTTCTTTGACATTTTGTGTTAAGAGTACTTACCGACCTACAAACTTAGTGGACCTTCCAAAACAAACGAAAGGAAAAGTCAGATCTAAAGGTCCAGTGGAGGAATTGGTCTTTTCATTTTTATAGGCCCTTCTGGTGGGTGCCTAAACAGAAATATAAACTATTGTTGATGACCTACCCGTTGAATCGAAGGGGTGCTGAAGGTAGATAAGACACTCGGTGAAACACTTTCCTTACTTCAGGGAACTTTACGACAATGAAGTTGTTTCGGTTCCAATTGGATTTGTAAATGGAACACTCTGTCGACTTCATGATACTTCTTACTTTCTCGAACTAGTATACGAGTTAGAGACTTATAGTATTTTACTTTGATTTTATTTGGAGAAACCTAAACCATCCATTTACGACGTCACACTCGATCCTTTATCGGTTCTCGAAAAGAAAATATGTGACCTGTAAAAATATTACTTTCAAATGAGTTCCTTTCATTTTGGTGTACGACGTAGATTTCTCTGGGAAGACGAGCGTTCCTGGGTCGTCATTAGACTTTATGACACTAGTAAAAGGACTACACGGTTGTCTTACACGGACAAGAAAACTGTCTACACAAGGAATGTTCAACACGTTTGCACTTATAAAAGTTCATCAACTTTGTTACTGGGGATATAAATTTCTTTTGTACTTTACTTATAAAAAAATAATGTTTCATAAATCTCAAAAATTTTGTTGGAGTTTACACAAACAAAACAAAAAATTACAATCTTGACATCTTATTGATCGAACAATAATACAAGTGTGCCCATAATAATACGTCGTGAGATCTTGTGTTTTGGTGTCTACTGTGTTCCGACGATTAATCTTTTGACCACATGATTTTAAACCCCTTTTTTCCTGTGTAGACTTAATACTTTTTTTGGTGTAATGATTTTTGTATTAAATTACTAACGAGAAATCACGATTTCAGTTGTCAAGAATTGTACCTATGTGGTAGTAAAACTTTCACCTTTTTTTATATTACACGAAATGTGGTCTAACAGTCTTTACACACACAAGGAATTTCACTTAGTGTGGTAACCTTGAACGTAAATATACTTTGAACATAAAAGATTGAAAATAAGTATACTCGGTAAATTAACAATGGAAGAGTAATCACTCTGAAAAATTTTTGATACATACCCTTTAATTTGTCGTTTCGTTTATAGGTGATAACAACAATAGGGGTAAAATGTCTACTGTTTTTATCTAAGTCCCTTTAATTCTCAAGACAGGTTCCAGTGTGTACCTCATTCACTATCTTCACCTTTAAGTTAAGCGTAAAAGACCGAGGGTTGAGTAAAAGTAGTCTTTACGTTTCTTTGTCGAACGTTTACAATTACTTGTTAAAAGGAAACCGAGACATATTTCATCTCGGTTTTACAGTAAAACATCCTGGATCTTTACTTAAGAACCGGGCTTTATCCTAACGGTAGTTAAAAGTAGGTTTTCAATTTCGTATAAATCCGGTTTTTAGGTCGTATATACCCGAAAAACAGATGTCACCAATCTCCTTTCTTCTCTTGTTTTTCAAAGAGTTGTTTAGATAGGAAGCGAACACTCGACCAAGTATTCAGTCAATCAGAAACCCACTTTCCTTTATTTAAGTAGTGGACATGACTGACTGACAAAGATACTTTCCATAGTTTCATTTCTTTGTTAATATCAAACATACGTTATTTCAAGTAGAATTTCGATATTCTTTTGTTCTACTCATAGTCTAAGAGAAGTGCTTATGGAACCCTTCCACTCATCCTTTCTAACTTTTCGCTTTCACAATCATCGAGTCAGTACAGACTGAAAAACGCTGGGTACCTTACATCGGGAAGTCTGAGGAGACAGGTACCTTAAGAGGTCCGTTCTTATGACCTCACCTAATGGTAAGGGAAGAGGTCCCCTAGAAGGGTTAGGTCCCTGACTTGGGGGTAGAGGGTGTAACGTCCGTCTAAGAAATGACAGACTCGGTGGTCCTTTCTTGACTTCTGGACGTCGTTTCGGACTGCCCCGAAGGGTCCACCGTGGTCACATTTCTTGGGAGGAAGATTACGTCCTCTTAGTCCTCAGCGCCCAAACAAGGGGAAGGGTTCCATAAGACAACCCTTCTAGACCGTCTCCCGTACCGTTGGGTGAGATCATAAGAACGGACCTCTTAGAGGTACCTGTCTCCTCGGACCACACGATGTTAGGGATCCCAGTGTTTCTCAGTCTGTGTTGACTTCGTTGAATCGTGTGTTCGTGGTCTCGGACAATGGAACGGTCTCTATAAACCATGTTCCAAACCCCTTTACGAATGAAAGGCGGAGAATACAAAGGAAAGTATACCGCCTGACACTGTTACATTACACAATCGTAATTTCAAGACCAGAAGGATGTAGGGGATTAAGTGAGGTAGGAGCGATCACCCAAACCCTCTTCTTTGATCGTCTATCTCAACCTTGGAAGGAGAAGAGAGACAAAAACTCAGCCAGACAGATACCTCTAGTACCTAAGGATTAATACCTTAGTGCCTGTTCGGAGAGACGACTCTCCGGGACAGGAGAACAACCTTTATAAAATTTATTAACAGACTCTTAGTCTGATACTTTACCTCTGATCGGAAAATCTAAACTTACTCCAAGAGAAAGGATTAAACTTTTGTTTCGGTTTAAAAATACAGTTAAAGATTCCAGTGGTTTGAATGTTCTTTTTTAGGTAGGTACGAGGGTATTTATAAGTGAATCTTTAATTTATCACAAAAATTAGATTTTGAAGTACTTCCTTTGATCATTTCCTATTCATACACGAACTTATATACACCATTGGTAATTTGGTATAAACACAGACACCACGGTCCGGTTAACTCATCCTTTTCTTATCAGATAAGTTGTTTACCACTACCCTTTTGATCTACAGTTCTACAGTTTCACACTTTTTCCTGAGGATAACGTACGATGTATGTTTTACTTCACTTTTACCTAGTATCCCGATTTGTATTTTCGACTTTGATACTTTAAGAGTTTTCTTTTGTGTTCTCATATAAAAAAAATGGAATCCAATCGGTCACCAAAGGTTTATACTATGGTTCACGTGTCACTATCCAAAAAAATTACGTCTTATATATTACTCTTACTAATTACCAATGATGAAAAATCGACTCATTATCATAATCCCAAAACTTTTAATTAAAAACAACTTATTTGTTTTATCACATAAATTCCTATTTAATAAAATTATAGACTCTAAACCTACTTACTTCGTATATTACATATATACTGATTAATATCGATAACTTAGAAAGTTTTTAATTATATTTTTCATCTATTTAACCTATAGTAGTTTTACATTTGTGAACACAAAGTTTCCTGTGACATCTCCTCCACTTTTATATTATGTCTTAACCCCTTTTATAAACGTTCACTATATAGATTATTCTCTGAAATAGGTCTTATAATAGTACTTTAATTTTTTACTTTCTGTTTATTAGGTTAAAAATTTTATTCGTTCATTAAACCTTGAAGGGACCACCAGGTCAACAATTCTTAGACGGTCGATTACGTCTAGGGACCAGACCCTTGATTCTAGAGGATACAGACCCCGTTGATTCGGACACGAGGTGTCGATGACTTTGAGGACTCAGACGTCACGAGACTTCGGACGGGTGGTGTGGGTCTAGGGTGTACGGGGTGGTGTCCAGGGTACACGATGTTGATTCCTAGTCGTGTGGGTCTATTTATTTATAAATTTTTTTTGTTTTTAGTCGTTCATTAAACTTGTGTAAATAACTTTATTATATACTATCGTTACCATTTTTATTCGTGTACTTTTATATAGGTTGCAGTAGTCAGTGAGTCAAGTCAAGTCAAGTCAGCGAGTCAACACAGGCTGAGAAACGATGGGGTACTTAGCGTCGTGCGGTCCGGAGGGACAGGTAGTGGTTGAGGGCCTCGAGTGAGTTTGAGTACAGGTAGCTCAGCCACTACGGTAGGTCGGTAGAGTAGGAGACAGTAGGGGAAGAGGAGGACGGGGTTTAGGGAGGGTCGTAGTCTCAGAAAAGGTTACTCAGACGAGAAACGTACTCCACCGGTTTCGTGACCTCAAAGTCGAAGTCGTAGTAAGGGAGGTTTCTTTAGGGTCCCAACTAGAGGAAGTCTTACCTGACCAACCTAGAGGAACGTCAGGTTCCCTGAGAGTTCTCAGAAGAGGTTGTGGTGTCAAGTTTTCGTAGTTAAGAAGCCGCGAGTCGAAAGAAGTGTCAGGTTGAGAGTGTAGGTATGTTGGTAACCTTTTTCGGAACTGATCTGTCTGGTAACAACTGTTTCATTACAGAGACGAAAACTTATACGACAGATCCAACCAGTATTGAAAGGAGGGTTACTCATTCGCAGAAAATTAAAGTACCGACGTTAGTGGTAGACGTCACTAAACCCTCGGACTTTTTATTTCAGACTGTGACAAAGGGGTAGATAAAGGGTACTTCACTACTCTGGTCTACGGTACTAGAAGCAAAAGACTTACAACTCGAAATTCGTTGAAAAAGTGAGAGGAGAAAATGAAAGTAGTTCTCCGAAAAATCAAGGAGAAGCGAAAGACGGTATCCCACCACAGTAGATGTATAGACTCCAATAACTATAAAGAGGACCGTTAGAACTAAGGTCGAACACGAAGTAGGTCGGGTCGTAAAGAGTACTACATGAGACGTATATTCAATTTCTTCGTCCCACTGTTATATGTCGGAACTGTATGAGGAAAAGGATAAACCTTGGTCAGACAACAAGGTACAGGTCAAGATTGACAACGAAGGGCTGGACGTATATCCAAAGAGTTCTCCGACCAGTCCATCAGACCATAAGGGTAGTTAAAGTCTTAAAAGGTGTCAAATAACACTAGGTGTGTCAGTTTCCGAAACCGTTTCAGTTATTTCGTCTTTGTCTACAAAAAGAGCTTGAGAGAACGGAAAAGGTACTAGGTCGCCTACAAGCGTTAAACTGGAGACCAAGGAGACGGAAAAGATTTTGGTTGAACTTGTAGTCCTACAAGTACCAAGTACATATCGACTTTGGACCGAACCTCTTAAAACTCGTAATGAAATGATCGTTCACTCTACTCACGTTAACACGCCATCAAACTTGTAAGAAATCGTAACGGAAAAAACCCCTAACCTTACTTTTGACTGGTAAAGGTCAGGACACCGGTGACGACTCAAAAGGTTTAAATGACTGTATAACTCACGTCGTGAAAGTGTCGTAGTAGAAAGTCCTAAACTTTATCGAGTTGACCTTAAGGTAGTGGAGGTGATCGAAACAAACATCACTACGAAAGATTCCGGGTGAATTGAAGTGTAAGGTCCTACAGACCGAGATCCACTCACTAGTGTGGTAGCACTAATAGAAGCAAGACTTCTAGAAAAAACATGTCAAGAAGACACATAGGAACGGTGGAGAAGAATTATAGAAGACGAAGACAATCCAGGGATGGTAAAGACAGGAAATAGCTTGTGTAGAAACGTACTTTACAAGGGAACCATAGAGATTAAAAGAACTTCTCTAGAGATCAGAAAGGGTAAGACAACAAAAGGAGATAAAGAAACGTANAACTAACGACTCCTTCCGAAAGAATAGAGAAGAACGATAAGAAACATTGAGACGTAAGTCTACGAATATAGAAAGGAAAAGAGGAAACGAAAAGCAATCAGTGATCTCTTTACGTTTAGTTTCGATGTTTTTTCATGATGAATATGTGATAGTACCGATTTTATTTTTCGTAGGTTGTTAATGTCCAAAACCATTTATATATTTCTTTAGTTTGGGAGTATATAGTACGTAACAACCACCCTAATATATTATCATGTCGGTGAAACCTTTTGTCATCTTTCAGGGAGTTTTATAATCTCAATTGAACTGGGTCGTAAGGTGAGGATCCATATATTAGTTCTCTTTATTTCGTATATCAGTTTTTTACACAAGTACTTATAAGAGTTGTCGTAGTAAGTATTATCCGTTTTTCACTCTCCTTGGGTTATATGTAGTTGACTACTTACATTCGTTTTATACCATATAAGTCAGTTACTTTCCGAAGGGAACAGTCGGACGTTACACCCTCGTACCCAAGGTAGGGATCCAACCTTTCTAGGGAACCTCTTCCCTTTCCGATGGGACTTCTTAAGGTACCTGATTCATATCAGGTACTCCAGTGTTTCTCAGTCTGTACTTACTTGCTGAAAGTGAAAAGTGAAAATCAGTCAGTTTACAATGAACTGGTTTTTTTCCTTACTTCATGACTACTTGTAACCTTTTTCATATAATTCACTTTCTTCTGTCTGAGTTTTCCGGTGACACTATCAATTAAAGTCCATAGTTGAGCCGACCGGATTCCCTACGGGATTATTGACCTTTTTGTGAAAGACCCACATAGACACCCCATAAAGACCTTCTCTAATCGTATATTAAGGTATCTGACTCACTACTCCAGGTGGTAGTGGGTGTATCCACTCGCAGTAGGTTAGGTCATCCCTAAGATTACCTTGTCTTTCCACTTCCCATCCACTTAAGGGAGAAAAAAACCTGTAAGTAGAAGACGGAAACTTGTATTCACGGGTTAAAACCCCCCGGAAGTTATATTGGGTTTAAATAGATGGTCAAAGAGATAAATTATAGGAAACAAATTTTAACATAATGAGTCTTAAAGTGAGTTTGGGAAGAGTAAGAAATGGTAGAAGAACAGGAAAATGTCTGGGATTTTGTGGTATGATGGTATATAGATATATTCAACTAAGACGGATAGAAAGTTTTGGGAATATTTTACAGTAGAAGAGACACCTCGGTAACGACTAAAAGAGGTTAATTTACATGGAGGGAGGTGGCGAAGAAACGAAAGGTCAACTGAGACGAAATCTCATCAATAGATATTCAAATACAACAGAAGAGAGGAAGATCCCGGTAGGTGACTCGATCACCGTTGTCTATGATATGTAGTGAGGTAAGATGTCGTAGACATCGTAAGTTTGTACGGTCAGTATCTCTAATTTTATAAACACCCAACCTTACTTAATAGGTAGTCGAAGTGGTGAAAAGTGTGAGTATACGTACACATCTCTATTTTACAATGTAATAATGAACTTTAAATTTTTTAGTCTTGAAACTGGATAATTTGATAGGGAAGTACAACTTACAAGACTATGTCTTTGTAGTATATATAAATATATAAATATGACACTAAAATAGAATTTTAAATTTTCGTTCTACTTTCTACTTTATACAAAGGACCATATCATTGTAGGTTAAATATGTCATAGTATTACTTTCTATTAAAAGGTCCACTATCTTCGAATAGAGAAGTTCATGGTCTTAAAACTTATTAAAAAAGAATATAAATACTCACTTGTAAAAAGATTTAATACGATGTGTATAATCATATATTGTTCTTCCGAAGAAGTCGATGTCAAATAACTCTACAGTAGAAGTTTTAATGATACAATATAATTTGTTTCTTGGGGTCAATAGTGGATCGTGAATTCAACTGATCGTAGGGACTTGACTTTCGACTCCGTCCAGGTGACTCGACGTAAGGGTCCTTGACATGTAGAGTAAACGGTAGATAAAGAAGAAATATCTTACAGAAGTGAGACTCTTATCCCTGACACGGAAGGTAAAGAGATCCAGTTAAAATAACACAAAAATACACACGTAATGTGGTCAATAACGACTGAAAGTAAAATATTTCTCTTTATCTAATGGATAATTTTCCTTTTAGGATGAAAACTTTTCCAACTTATTCTATCATCAAAAAATGTTGAAATTTATTTTTAGGTCAACCAATTTAATTTCAGTAACTTTCTTCGAATTAACTCCTTATAAAAAACCGAGACTCGGGTGATAAAAAGGTATACTAACATTTAACCTATGTAAAATAAGTGAAGTCTGAACAGAAAGTCATAAAATAAAGTGACTCCGGTCATTTATTCACAATTATCGGTACAACTCAAGTCAATCTGATGAAAGAAGTGCATTTAATGGGTAAAACCGATATAATAACGGTCGGTGCGAAAACTAACAACTGTAAAATTAACTTACAAACACGTTCCTTACAACTATAGACGTATATGACAAAACTGGGAAGTGATTAGGAGAAAGTAAATAAAGTAGACTTTATAGAAAAAGGGGTACGGAAATAGTAGGTAGGTAGTTTCATACCTAGCCTCTTCCGTTACCGTGAGGTGAGGTCATGAGAACGGACCTTTTAGGGTACCTGCCTCCTCGGACCATCCGACGGCAGATACCCCAGTGTGCCTCAGCCTGTGCTGACTTCGCTGAATCGTCGTCGTTGTCGTCGTAGTTTCCTACCTATCTAAAAAAAAAAGGCATTTTACTACAGTTGACAGGGGAAGTCCTTATAGAGATCTCCTATAGTGGAGAATAAAAATTCTCATTATATTGGGTTCTCCTGAGACTCAAAGACACTACCGTCTCTCAAAATAACAGAAAGAAACGGTGTTACGACACGACAGAAAACCTCCTTCTCCTGTTTTAATCACTACACACCTTTACAAACTTTCAGTGCTTCTTGACGTACGGATAAGACTCCGGAACAACTACTAAACGCGAAACAATCATGTTCTGTAACGATTCATTTCGTTGAAAGGTCAACACAATTGTTAACTTTGGACTAAGAGTTCGAGTATAAGAAAAAGGATATAAAGGGTCAGTGTAGAGATGGATTCAAATACTTGAACCTCGGTGTCAGTGTTGCATTCGAAGAAGTAACGAGGATAGATTAGAAACAAGTATACTTCACCAGTGTCTGAGTATATTAACCCGTACATGATATACCGTTTGTTACACCTCTATGTCACTATATGTTCATAACCTCTATGTAAGTCATCTGACTTACTTTTCATGCGTATCATGTTTTCACCCACTCCCACTTCTCCCCTATGAAAATCTGACCAACTCGAATTCAAAAGAAAAAGAAAGATAAGTTTACCTATATGTTTAAAGCCAAGTCTATTTATCTAGGACTATCTGTATATTATTATCGATTGTGAACAACTTATGTGTGAAATAATGATATACAATCAACGAGTCAACATAGGCTGAGAAACACTGGGGTACCTGACATCGGGCGGTCCCGAGGAGACAGGTACCCTAAGAAGTCCGTTTTTATGACCTCATCCAACGGTAAAGGTAGAGGTCCCTTAGAAAGGTTGGGTCCCTAGTTTGGGTCCAGAGGGTGTAACGTCCGTCTAAGAAAGGGTAGACTTGATGGTGATGTTATATTACAAAAGGGAGAAAGACCTATTCTCAATATTTGGATAACTACCATTAACTGTATTAACGTTACCTATACTAGTGAATTTATCACTTTCTTCTCATGGTGTCTGTCTTTAGATTCCTTATGGTTTATATGACTAAGTAGGACCCTTAGAAATCCTAATTGGAAGAATAAGACTGTCAAGGACCCGTCGGTACAGATATAAGGTCGTGGTTGGTAAAGTTGTCGGAAAGGAATAGGATACAATTTTGTTTAGGTTCTAGACTTAGAAGTTCGGATGGAAGACTTTTGCACTTACTTAAAATTAAATGTGAACTTGGTGTATTTTTGAGGACCAGTATTCGTACTTTTAAGATGGGTAATAATCTAGATAGAAGGGAAACGATGAAAGACAATATGACAAAAGACCAGTGTGTTTGTGTTAATTACACTGTACAAAGGTTTGGAGTAAAGAAAAGGATTTTACGAAGGTGGGTGGAAATCGAGGGATACGAAGTTTTATGGAGGGTGGAGAGTACTTTACATGAGTAGAAGAAGTCTATCGGAAAAATATATTTGAGGATGAATTGAGTGAAGATAGAGTGAGGGTAATATTTAGTGGTACTAACGAGTCATACGAATTCGTTTGAGACACGTCTGCAACGAGCTTCGTTTACAAATAAACAAAGAGATTAAAACAAATATTTACTAATCTCTTACCTCATGAGATCAAGTAATGTCCAAGTTCAATTATCTCGAGACATTATATATGACACGTACTTTCCGGGTAATAGATCATAATTTTAATTTATTATCGGAGTTTGGATTTGATATGACTTTTGAAAAACTAGAAGGAAATTACTAAGACTTTCGTGAAATCCCAAAACATCTCAGAGTTCCAATGGTAGTAGTAAGATATACACATCCCTTCATTATTTCTAAAGGTCAAGCATCCAATAGTCTAACTAATAGAAAATAACGTAAAGAAATCAAAACGGAATGGAGGGTAATATTCTAAAAATTCTCGGTTTTCGTATAGAACATAAATAAAACAAAAAACGTGTTCTGAAATGTGTTTACCCATGTTTTAGGTATAACAATAACAATCTAATCTCTAATCTTACATGTGCTTCTGAGAGTAAAATTACTAAAGGATAGAAAAAGGATATGATTTAGGAAGTCTAGAATGTTTGAATGAAAAGGTAGGGTGTTGATCTTCTTTCACGTTTGTCACCGGTGAAATGGGAGACTATAACTGATCAGTAAACCGGGGTGTCGTCCATTACGTGTTCTTTCTTTCTTTCTTTCTTTCTACACGTGTCGGTGTATCTGAACTCCCACCAACAGAGTGATGATGTATTGAATCGTATTGGACTATATCTTGAATGGAATATTTACAGAATATACATAAAGACAGGAATCCGTCATGTAAGGAACCCCCGTCTCCGGTATAGACTTAGTAAATAAATGGAAATCATAAAACGGTTGTGTTAAAATCATCCGACAGTTTATCGTAAACATCTTATTTTACTTTTTATTTATTATAAATAAAGGTAAATTTTATACTTTTATAAGAGTTGAACTGGTAAAAAATTGATAGAAAATCTTAATCTTAAATCGGACTCCTTATAAGCCTTGATAATGTTGAAAAAGTCGGACCTCAAAGAAGTTGGAGATCCATTAGTATTTAGTAGGGACCGACTCAAAAGAAGAGTTTGGTTCTCACAGAGGAGTCAGGGCAAGTCAGTACAAGCTGGGAATCGCTGGGGTACCTGACGTCGGATGGTCCGAGGAGGCAGATACCCTCAAAGGTCCGTTCTCATGACCTCACCCAACGGTAACTGAAGACTATTAGAGATCCAATAGGTATAACGACGTCTACCTCAATAAAGTAATAAAAACACCGACTTATTATAAAGTAGTATGTGTGTATGTGTGTATATGTGTATGTAACATATACATATATTTATACAAATATGTGTAGTGTGTACGTAGAAGGAATAGGTAAGTAGACGGTACCAACGAGAGTACGCGGGTACAGGACCGATAACATTTATCACGACGACATTTGTAATCCCACGTATCTAGAAAAGTTTAATGCAAAAAGAGGTCTATATACGGATCCTCACTCTAACGTCATAGTATACCATCGAGATAAAAATCAAAAAATTCCTTGGAGGTATGACAAGAATTATCACCGAGATGGTTAAATGAAAGGGTGGTTGTCACATCCTCCCAAGGAAAAAGAAGTGTGGGAAGGGTCGTAAATAACGAACATATATAAAATTACTAACAGTAACACTGATCACACTCAACTATGGAGTAACATCATACTCTTTCATACTCTCATATAATATACTCTTTACGTTTGATCTCTAAACGTAAAGAGATTATTAATCGTTACAGCTCGTGGAAAAGTACACAGAAAACCAGATGAGACAGAATAAACCTCTTTACACATACATCTAGAACGAAAGAATAACTAAACAAACAAAAAAACGATAACATTATGTATTCGTCGACATACTAAACAAACATGTAAAACTCTAATTAGGGACGACCAGTGTAGTAAACATTTATAAAAGAAGGTAAGACATCCAACAGAAAAACAAAACAAATACCAAAGGAAACGAAAATTCAAATTAATCCATGGTAAACAAATAAAAACAAAATTAAAGGTAATGAGATCCTCTGTCAAAGTTCTTCTATAAAGATACTAAATACAGTTTTTCATAACACGGATACAAAAGGAGATCCTCACAAATATTATAGACCGATTTTGATGAAGTTAGATTTTTAGGTGAAAACTCAAAGACATATACTATAATCTCTTACAAGATTAAAGTAAGAGAATTTATATCGACAGGTCAAAAGGGTCATGGTGAATGACTTCTCTACCATAAAAGAGATACCATATAAGAACGATCATCATCAAAAGCCAGAAGTTTACCTAACTTCCCGACTGGGTAAACTTTACTGGGACTACGACCCTTTCTAACTTACGTCCTTCTCTTCCCTTGCTGTCTCCTACTCTACCAACCTACCGTAGTGACTGAGTTACCTGTACTCAAACCCATTTGAGACCCTTAACCACTACCTGTCCCGCCGGACCGTACGACTCCAAGTACCCCAGTGTATCTCAACCTGTACTGACTCACTCACTTGACTTGACTTGACTTACTCATAAGGTTATGTTTACTGAACTACATATGATAATGATTGTAATTTATACGTATATATATATATAGAAGAGTGATTTATATAATAATCATTTCTTAGAATCAGTGAACTCTGGTAGAATAGATAAAGTAAATCTTGTCTCATAAGATTTTCCGTACTATCTTAATATAAACTATCATTTACATATTGTAAGTTGGAAAAGGACATAGGTGTCAGATACAAAGAAAGGATATCTAAGTATTATCTTAATAAAGTTGATTATGTAATAGAAGTACTTCCAATTAATACCCGTCATTGTTAAGTACTGTAACATCGGAAATGGAGTAAATATCCTTTCAATTATATGAAAAGGTCGATAATGAGTCGAGACAGTGTAATGGACTATAACAAATTCTGTTACAGACTTTAACTATTTTAATAATTATCCATCAAAACAGAATATAACCCGAAACGAGATCGAGTTGACTATTGCATAGGTGGACGTTACGTCCTCTGGGACCAAACTAAGGACACAGTCCTTCTAGGGGACCTCTTCCTTTACCGATGGGTGAGGTCATAAGACTAGACTTCCTAAGGTGCCTGTCTCCTCGGACTATCCGATGTTAGACACCCCAGTGCTTCTCAGCCTGTACTGATTCGCTGAAAGTGAAAGTGAAACAAACCAGAATATCAGTCAAACAAAGTTAAGTGTATAATTCTACCAACAGAGAAGGTCACACTCTTTTAGGAGTAAAAAGTGTAGCCACAATAAAATCGTGAATTCTAGATGATTCTCTTTGTCGTGTCAATAAACACTAGGGGGTACAGGATCCCAGTAATCGTAAGTACGATTTACTTACGATAAATTGAATTATTCTTCAAGTAAAGGAGACAGGCAAATGACGGAGAAATTCACGGATAAAAAGAAGGATTCGAACGACGTTCCGTACACCCGTTACTTAAAACTCCTAAATTTTTCTACAAGTGAAGTATAAAGACCTTAACTTAACAAGAAATAGTCCTAGGGTCTATGTCTACCTAGATACCGACACAGGACTTGACTTGACTACCGACACAGTGTGAGAATCCGAACAAAGGAGTGTAGAATCAGTGTAGGTATTACAAAGGTTGTTTCACCGAATAAGTAATTAGATTATTAAACTCGTAGTTTGAAAGTCAGGTAAACAAAAAATACCTAATAAACTTAATATAAAAATCCTTGATATTAACCTGTGGTAGTAGTACCGACTTTCTTTGGTACCATGGAGTGATTAGAGTCCATCTAAAACATAAATCCATAAACTTACGGTAAAATCTTAAATATTTTAAACCTTCAAGTGTTATTTGTTCGTGTTTAAGATTCTTTAATACATCGACAACTTTACCTCGACGGTAAAAGATTTCATATTGTGGGTAAAGAACATACTTAAAAATAATTTCTACAACTTGATGTTTAGTGTTTCTTACTCTATAACCGTTTTCTCTACGATATCTTTCTTGATGTTGTCGTTTTAGGACTACCTAAGAAATTGGTATACTCAGTGACCACTCGTTATTTCGTGAGAATTCTAACGAAATCTTTAATCCAGAACTGGACTGAAAAACTTCTTATCGTGTTTCATTTAACTTTTGTCTTTGCCTATGCACAAAAACTCTCTCTGACCCTCTTGATGTAAAGTCTGATTACTTCTACTTCCTACAGACAAGATAGTTTCTGTTTTAATTACTGAGGTTAGGATTTTCCCTACTTAGTAAGCTAAAATCTCATATATCGTATATGAGTACAGTATCCCTCCATGCATTTCTCATACAGAGATGAGTGTCTTACTAAACTGATTCTGCTCCTTTTAGTTCGGTCCTTTCGTACGTCGAACAAGTCTCAACGTACAGTGACAGGACGGTTAAAATTCAGTGTTCTTCGACACCATACAGGTACTGTCAAACGTCTGTAGTGTTAAAATAGGAGAACCCTGGACGACGTGATAATAAGAGGGCTCAGGAACGAAAGAAGATCGAAGAAGTGAAGTGAGTCCAAAGAAAGGGACTACGGTCAGGAGGGGGAAAACCGGGAAAAGTGGTGGACAGACCGAGGTCTAAATACCTACAAAAGAAGGTCTCAGTTGAACTCTAACGACTCGATCGTGTCACGTGTGTGATCCCGTTTTGAGAGACTGGAAAGTAGAGTCAGCAATTGTAAGTAATGACGAATGGCATTCCCGGTTTAAGACGTGGTAAGTAACAATAAAACTGGTAAAAACACGATAACGATAGATTTTAGAGTCTTTCTTTCACTTTCTCTTCAGTGAGTCAGCATAGGCTGAGAAACGCTGGGGCACCTGACACATCGGGTAGTCCGAGGAGACAGGTACCCTAAGAGGTCCGTTCTTATGACCTCACCCAACGGTAAAGGAAGAGGTCCCCTAGAAGGACTGGATCCCTAGCTTGGGTCCAAAGGACGTAACGTCCGTCTGTGAAATTGGAGACTCGGTCGTCCCTTCGGGTTTGATTTTTGTTAAGGACTGGTGAAGCCACAACGGCAATGGTCCATGATCGTCCTCGGTCTACGAAGTCGTCGTCTTTATCTCTTTGGACCACTGAAGTGGTAAACGTACTAGATCTAAGTGTTCTTTATGTTCAATTTCCCTCTTATCAAAGTCAGTTGTCTTTTTCAAAATGTCAAATACTTGGTTATCATAAGACGACATGTACTACTGTTCATTTGGATTTTAAAATTCATTATTCTTAGTGTTTGTACGGTCTCTGTGTCTTATGAATATTTCAAATGTGACAAATTTGAAAAGACCTACTCAACCACAACACGTTAACACGCCAAGATAACAAAACGAACCAACCAAACAAACGAAATTAGTCTCTCTACCGTCTTACTACTGAGACGGGAATCCTGAGACGGTGAATCTCGACAGAACTAATTCAGATTCGAGTGAATTTGTGGGACTCGAAGTCAAAGGTGTAGTGACTTTGACTTTATTTAGATGGAACGTCTCAGTGAAGTTCATAAATTTTATTGTAGTCATGTGATCTTATATAATCCGTGAATCATCATACAAATGATTATATTTAGATTTTAATGACGTCTTATGGTAAGTACATTCATAAGTTAATACATTGTAAGAATATTAATGAGACTAATATATACATATATGTATGTGATTTATACGTATATATTGTATATATATATTTATATAAATATTTATCGTACACACACAGACACACACATATATATTCATATATATTAACCATAATTTCTTTGCAAAATTAATAGTGTTACCTGAGGGGGTTGTTTCGGTGTCAGAGACTATAAGACCGTGAACGGAGTACAGAAGGAAGAGAGTTGAGTATTATTTAAGGAAATACAAGGGAAACGATTCCTCTGACTTTCGGATAGACCAAGGAATTAAGAACACTTAAACCTTCTCTCCCTTTATCCCTTTAGAGGTGTGAGATTATACAGGACACTTCGCACACACACACACACACACACACACACTTCTTATTAATACAAAGTCTTATACATGACAGGGAAGGTCAGACAAAAATAATGGGATTTTACTATAATTGAATCTTTTTAGTTTCTTTTCATAGAAAACTGAATTTTGGTAGAAAGTGGGAACTGATTAGGAGTGAACTTTATGATCACAGAGAAAGATCACCACAAAGTTTACAGTGAGGCAGAAATATCGAAATCCTTCTAACACGATGGGGTCCCTATTGGCACGAGTACAGTTAAGTGGGGTAACCGACTTAAGGAAATTCCTGTATCACGAATTCAGTGAAGTCAGTACAGGTTAAGAAACGTTGGGGTACCTGACATCGGGTGGTCCGAGGAGACAGGTACCTTAAGAGGTCCGTTCTTATGACCTCACCCAACGGTAAAGGAAGAGGAAATTCCTGTATTGGGGTAGTATTTTGACCTTTTTATCCATTTTCAATAGGAACGAAAGGAACGTGACTACTTCCAGAAACAACGTGTTCGAATGATAATTGACAATGGGAGAAGATGTAGAAGGAGAACAGGGGAGTTAAAGGGATGTGTACAACTTTGAAGGACGAGTTGATTGTAGTGAAGATTCAGAAAGAATCAACTTATACAATTATACAAATTGAGTAAAATCTATAAGATACATGATATATGGTCAAATAAACGTGTTGAACTATAATGACGTCTATGTTTATCTAGAGTTATTATTTCACACATACGTTTAACCAAATAAAAGTTCTATCAGATAGATCTACGGTTTCTACGAAACCATAGAAAGACTGTTTTGTTTCTCCACGTAAAGGTGTACGTTTTACAGAGAATTTAAGTCTATCTTAGTCTTTTAGATCTTTTGGAAGATATAGTTTACTTTTAAAGTCGAGGTTCTCAACTTCGAGAAACACAAACGCACGTGCGTACGTATACACACGAACATACACACACGTCGAGAGTGTAGGGGTAGGAGGTATTGAGTACTAAGATATTGAGAATTGTCCCCAAGGGAGAGGAGGAAGGGGAAGAGTTTGTGATTTAGTCTTAGAGTTCGAAAAATTATGTTTTTCTAGGGTCTTGAAGTACGAAGTAGAGTGAATAAGGAAGATTGTTGTAATACTCTACCTAAGATAATCGGAGTAGACTTTCTACACCTTTATTCCGAGTTTTTCAATTGATTGAATAGAATCCAGTTTATTAATTACAAATCGTTTCAGACCTAAACTTAACCCGTAATAGACCCCGGTTTTGGGTACGCTTTAGGGATTTTATTATAAAGAGGTTCCTTGAAGTATCTTTCTAACTAATAGAAGTAGATGTCTTCAGTTTTTTATCCTTACCCCGAAAGTCAAGTCAAGTCAGCGAGTCAGCACAGGCTTAGAAACGGTGGGGTACTTAGCGTCGTGCGGTCAGGAGGGACAGGTAATGGTAGAGGGCCTCAAGTGAGTCTGAGTGCAGGTAGTTCAGGCACTACGGTAGGTCGGCAGAGTAGGACCCAACAGGGGAAGAGGAGGACGGGGGTCAGGGAGGGTCGTAGTCTTAGAAAAGGTTACTCAGTTGAGAAGTGTACTCCACAAGCTTCATGACCTCGAAATCGAAATCGTAGTAAGGAAGATTTCTTTAGGGTCCCAACTAGAGGAAGTCTTACCTGACCAACCTAGAGGAACGTCAAGTTCCCTGAGAGTTCTCAGAAGACGTTGTGGTGTCAAGTTTGCGTAGTTAAGAAGTCACGAGTCGGAAGAAGTGTCAGGTTGAGAGTGTAGGTATGTACTGGTGTCCTTTTTGGTATCGGAACTGATCTTCCTGGAATCAGCCGTTTCATTACAGAGACGAAAACTTATATGATAGATCCAACCAGTATTGAAAGGAGGGTTCCTCATTCACAGAAAATTAAAGTACCGACGTTAGTGGTAGACGTCACTAAAACCTCGGGGTTTTTTATTTCAGACTGTCACAAAGATGACAAAGGGGTGGGGTAGATAAAGGGTACTTCACTACCCTGTTCTAAGGTACTAGAAGCAAAAGACTTGCAACTTGAAATTCGGTTGAAAAAGTGAGAGGAGAAAGTGAAAGTACTTCTCCGAAAAATCGAGGTGAAGTGAAAGACGGTATTCCCACCACAGTAGACGTATAGACTCCAATAACTATAAAGAGGGTCGTTAGAACTAAGGTCGAACACAAAGAAGGTCAGGTCACAAAGAGTACTACATG